>PVJO010000006.1:0-264840 GCA_004026905.1 Hystrix cristata
GAGTACACATCGAATTGTTTCTCTGATATGAGAAACCATAACTGTAAATAAGGACAAAGAGGTGTAATAGATATTATATAAAAGGAAGATAATATACAAAGGAGAGGAGTACTAGAAAGAAAGAAGGGGAAAAGCAGAAAGGCAACAAAGGAAAGAAAAGGGAAAGGGAAAATATCTAAAATTATGAATAAACCTGCTGTAAATAGGAAGGGAGGGAACAGAGGGGAGGGGCGGAGAAGAG
Organism: Hystrix cristata; assembly: GCA_004026905.1. Taxonomy (NCBI): domain Eukaryota; kingdom Metazoa; phylum Chordata; class Mammalia; order Rodentia; family Hystricidae; genus Hystrix; species Hystrix cristata. The sequence goes on from PVJO010000006.1 coordinate 242, forward strand.
GGAGGAGAACCAAGATGCATCATGTATAGGTACAAAATAAATGTAATGAATGTGACCATTGTATGTAAAATGTACCAATACATGTTCTTGGTTTAAAATAAAAATAAATAAATAAATAAATAAATTAGTGTCATTTATTGCTTGAATATTTGATGGAAATCACCACTTGAGCCATTCAGACCTGAGGTTTTCTCTGTGGGAAGGTTTAGGCAATGAACTCAATTGGTATAATAAATACAGAGCTATTTAAATTTTCGGTTTCATCTATGTCAGTTTTAGCGAGTTGTATTTTCAATGAATTTGTCCATTTTATCTAAGTTACTAACTTATTTATTTTTATATATCTAGACTAGATATTTGCCCTCTATGAAACCTTTTCTGACACTGCTAACAGGAATGATTTCTCGTTGTTTGTGTCACTTCTTTATCCAGTGCCCTTTATATCTCTATCTTCTGCTGAAGTTCATCCATATGTCCGTTCCTGTACTAAATTAAAAGTAATGGATTTTTTTCTTTTTTTTATTACTACATGTTTGCTATACATAATGATTACATTTATTGTGAGGAGTTTGTACATGTACACAACACATCTTAATTCTTTTTTTATTCCCTTCTTCTTCCCCTTCCTTCCTGCTCCTTTCAACTCTTGCTCCCCTTCCATTTGCAAAGCTCGATTTTCTTTTTTTCAATTATTTTTAAAAATCCCTTTTTCCTTCCTTTCCTCCACCTCCCTCTATCTCTTGTTCCTCTTCCCATTTGAAAAAGTTCTCCCTAAGGGTCCTGAATTTCGGTGTATACATTTGTTATATATTTGATTCTCTCTTACCTTATATAGTGTCTGGCACATAATATATCACATCTTCTTCCCCAAAATATTTAGTAAGCAGATTATTCCACTTAACATTGTCTAATTTATGATTGTAATAATTCATGTATATTTCTAACTTCCTCAGTAAACTATGACCATCTTTTGCAAAAATGGCACATATCGCTCAGTGTTTACATTTACATTTCTCATTTCTTTGCTAGACTAGTATATTCTGTGGTCCCTCTCAATGGGTGTTTGAATGCCTTTAGGTCGGAATTTCTTTAAGGGAAATTTAATCAAATGTATTTTGTAGGGGCTGGGGATTTAGCTCAGTGATTAGAGTACTCGCCTTGCAAGCACAAGGGCCTGAGTTCGATCCCCAGCACCACAAAAAAAAAAATGTATTTTGTAGATAGGTGAGATATATAGAAAATAGCACAGACAATCCCAAACAGACTTTGATCTCAGAGTATGCTACTTAATCCATGTTGTCTTTTCACCATTTTATATTAGCCTTTGTCTACAACCCCAGCATTCTTTTGATGATATCTGATGGTACCACATGGTTGCAGGTAATTGGGTACCACTGTTTTCTGAGTTTCTGCTCAGATGGCATAAGGAAAACCAATAGGTCAAGGCAGTTATAACTCAAGCAATCTTCATGACCTTGGGGTAAAAAGAGAGGATGTTTCCATATTGCTAATCTTACCTTTATATATTTTACATATTAATCCTGTTTAGAAGACCTGTGGCTAATTTGTATAAGACACATTCTGTCTCATTGTGCCTTCATGCATGCTACAGGAATCGTCAGATCTTACCATGCAGCTTCTTTGCTGCTACTGAGAAGTTTCTACCTTAATTCTCTTTTCTCCCAATAAGACACTACTCTATAAATCCTCTAGATCAGGGTTGCTCACGATTATCAGGCTTTTGTCAATCGACAGTGACTAATGTGCCATTTTACCAATACGTCTTAGCCCAAGAACCAGAAAGGAAAGACAAGATTGAAATTTTACTAAGATTTCAGACTATCAATTGGCATAGTGTGTTTCTGAAGTCTTCCCAACGTGAAGAACAAACAGTAATGACATTGTGTTTATTTGTGTACTATACTTTGGTCAGGAATGTGATGCATCTTCAGGGAATTGTTTGCAACACATCATGGAGGAGAGACAAGAAACCACAATGGTCATTCCCCAAAGTCTGCATGGTGGGTGTGAAACTTCATTAAGTAGAAGCACCGGACAACAGGGCTGAATCAAGTCTTTCTCTTGATTTTCTTGTCTCAGTTGGAATAAATCAAACACCCACATCTCCAGGCTCTTTTTAACTAAGAAATGAAGCAAATACTCCTAGAGTCATTCACATTAGAGGAAAAAAAATCATCCCTGCTTTTTAAGCTTCAGAAATTAGGATGGGGCTTTTCCCCAATTTTAGGTAGTAAATATGACTTCATGCTGATCTTACACATCAAAGTAGTTTTAACAGAGAGACATTGTTGAGACTTACCAGTAATTGATAACATTTATTTAGGTAAGCCTGTGACAGATGATATTCTGCATAAAGATACGAAGGAGGAGAATGGAATAAATCCATGACCCCCTCGGAAAGCTGTTGTCAGTTGAAGATTTTTCTGAGTAGTCACATTTTTGGGAGTGGTGGTGATGTGGGGGGCTGAACACAAGGTTTTCACACTGAGCTACATCCCCAGCCCATTTTTATTTTTATTTCTTATTTTGAGACAGGGTCTCACTAAATAGCCCAAACTGGGCTCAAACTTTTGATCTCCCTGCCTCTGTTTCCCAAGGTGCTGGGATTGTAACAATGTACCACCAAGGCCTGGGTTTGATTAGCCACTTTGAGTTAAGAGAAATAGTAGGAATAGTAGGAGCTGGGAAGAAAAGAAGGACCGAATGTGACAGCTTTTTTCTTCCCACCTAATATTATTCTTAGGCAAAGCATAGTCTATGTGAGAGTTGCCTTTTAAAAGCTTCAATGAATGAGTGGATGGCTGCATGATAAATTCTGGACCTTCTTGCATGGCAGCTTGCAGTTATGTTGAATCCATTGTGTTCTATCAGTCTGCAGTAGAAGGCCGGGAAAGACCTTTTGCTTAGATCCTGAAAGCTAGGCATGTTCTCTGTTGCCTGGGTGGGATGAACACCTGGCAGTTTCATACATTCCAAAGCAAATGGATGCCTGCGGCTGGAACACTCTAATAGGTTCCAAAAAGGACTTATATTGCCTAAAGAAGTGGTGTTTCTTCTTACATGGTACAGTTTTGGTTCTACCATGAAAGGGCTGTTCTTGGAAATGTCCTCCAGAGATCTTCCTACTTAACCGGGATACACCTTGTTATATAATTCCCCAGCTGAGCCCCTGAAAGGAACAAGTTGGGACAGATAGAGCAAGATATTTGGGTAAATTCCCCCCATTCTCTCTGCTTCACAAGAAGGAAACTGGATTTGAACAAGGTGACTCAATTCTTAGCATGCTTTTCTATCCACTTTTACCCATAATTCTTTTAAACCACTGTCTTTTGGTTTAAATTGTGAAGAAAAATAATAAAATGGAAAAAAGGATAAACTGGCTACTTAAAAGCAAAATAGCATTCAATTAAAACTAAACTTGTAAATTCATGGAAAACAGTTCTGTGATTAAACTTTAGGGGACATAGCACATCACTGTCCTTTTGCAACTTGGGACGTGTTTTGTTTGTACTTTGGAAGCAGGTATTTGCCATATTGTTAATAATTGCTCTACTGAATTACGCACTGAGCATTGGATATCATAGTATCGTAGTCACAAGTGTTCTTTTTTTTTGTACTTAAGCTCGTTTCTGAGTGGTGGCTTACATAAGCTTTCAATTTTAAATGATAAAATCTGTTGATTTCATAAGCCATCTTTATTTGCTTAAAGTGAAGAATCAAATTGTGATTGTATTTAAATAAGTTGATCCTTTCCTTCTCTCTACATGGAAAAGAATCTGGATGCTAAAAAGCGGAAGTGATAGAAATAGAAATCCCACTAGTCTTTTTTGAACTCAGTTATTAGAGTAAATAGAACTAACTACACGGAAGAAAAAAAGGGAAAAAATAGGAAAAAGTGCTTTTAGAGCTTTTACATTAAATTACTTCCCAGTCCCTTTCTTTTCTCTGCTCTTTCTACCATCCTGACCCTTCTCTGCCCACAGTCAGAAAGGAGCCGCAAGGCAGTGATAAGTCTGGAAGGAGTGTGAGAAAAAAGGCCTGGATTACTCTTCCCCTCTAACCTTAAAAACTCAAGGCAGATAGATATTGTCTCCACAACCTCTTTTTTTGTTTTTTTTTTTTTATTTTATTTGGCAAGAACATGTATTGGTACATTGTGTACATAATGATCACATTCATCATAGTTAATTTACATTTCTAATGTTGTATCAGAGAAACTCCTAAATCACATCAGTGATCCTGAAGACTTTGTGTGTAAAGAATTCTCTACATTAAAAAAAAATAACAATTTTGTTTAAAAACTTAATTTTGTCTGGAACCTTTTGAGGTAGGAAAAAGGGGGGGAAATAATGAGAAACAAACCTTCCTGGTACTCCTGTGTATTGGGTATGCCCTAAAAGGATAGGGAGGAATGATTGCCGGAAGGTCCTGGTGGGTTTCAAAGATTGCTGGCCAAGTCATGAGAGAGTAAGAGGAGAATAGGTCTAGGTACCACTGAGTAAAGCATTGTGTGTAAACCACAGATTTTGGTGTAAAGAAATCTGTTGCCTGAAAACCTTGGGAAACATTATCTTATTTTTACTCCATAGATACCCTACATGGATCTCTCTCTCTCTCTCTCTCTCTCTCTCTCTCTCTCTCTCTCTCTCTCTCTCTCTCTCTCTGTCTCTCTTTCTCCCTCCCTCTCTCCCTCTCCCTCTCTCTCTTCTGAAAAAAATGAAAATATAAGAAAATCAATGTGCTCCTAAAGAAGCAAAGGTTTTCATTTTTATTTTTGCTTCCTTTTGATCTTACATTCAAGAGTTAAGACAACATTTCAGGAGAGAAATGTAGAGAAGGGTAAAGGGAAATCAATAACGTTATTCTGTGACTTTTCCCAGGAGGGAGCTGTGTTAATCGAGGGTGGCTTGCTTGGCTATATATCAAATCCAAGGAGAGAGCAGTTGATTTCAAAAGAGATTTCCTAGCTAGACTGAAAGATACATATATATTATATATGTTCATATATATATAGGACATACACTTAATATATACATATTTATATCCATCTATGTACATATATACACAGATAATTCTTATAACAGTAGTATATGTGTTTTAACATGTAAATATTTAAAATATATAGATAAATGTGTATGTAATGCACATTTAAAATTAAATAAGAGTGATTTTTTTTTAGATAATTACCAATACTAGGCAAAAGTTCTTCTAATAAGATTTCATATATATTGATCTGAGATGATTTCACCTTTTATAATTTTCTTTCATAATTTTTTGAGTCCCAAAGGAGGACACTGTGGAACTCTGTGGTTGGTCTGACTTTAGCGAGTCATGAGAGTGAAGTTGGCCAAGGACTGCCGATTGCCCTGAGTGGCAGCACCATCTTCCTCAGAAGCAGTCATGAGTTCTTCATTGACAAATTCAGGCAGTAATCGGGTGGGTGTCCAGACACTTGTGTATTGAGCCTGACTTCGCCTTCACGGTGCATTCTCGAGTTAGCTATTCTGGCTGGACGTCAGTTTTCCTCTTTGTGAAATGGGGTGAATAATCCCTGTCCTTTCTCAACAACAGGCTTTCTTATTGCCCAAGAAATAATGTTTTGTTGGGCAAAATGTTTTTGTTCCACTCAGGTATCAGGAGATTTTTGTAGACTGAATGTTGGTCCCCTTTGTGTGAGTCAGTTTGCCATAGTTAGTTCCATCCTGCTGAATGTTTAATTTTTTTTCTTTCCTTACTTTGTATATTCAGGCTCTAAACTGTTTTTAACATTAGCTAGAAGCTCTATTTTCTAAATCTAAATTCTATCTATACCATAACTGTTAAGAAAACATTCCTGTGAGAAAATGGAATCCAAGCAAAGACAAACTATGCAATTCTAAAATTTCCCTGGAGGGAACTTGAGAATTCTAGTCCGGTCCTCTCATTTAGAGTTCAGGGAGCTAACGATCTGAGAGGTGAAATGTCCTGTCTAGGGCCACCGTGACAAAGTGAAGCAGAGAACCCCTACCTCTTAAATTCTAGTTCTGTATTTCTTCCTTTGGGCCAAGCATCTTGGGACTATCTATAAACAGAAATGGAACCTGAAGTTCAAGTAAGCAGACCAGACAAAGATATGTCAGCCTTTGGTTTTCCCTAGGGCCAGATTCCAACTCTGTGTGCATAACTCAGTCTGCGAGACTTCACCTTCTTCATGGAGAGAGAAGATTCATGGTTGCTGAAGCTACTTCTCTGCCCTTTTCTGTTCCCTCAGATCCAGCCCAGAATCTGGATCTAATTGAACTCCCACTTTTCCTTGTTTATTTTGGATGTGGTTGCACTTTATCTGATAGCTCTTAATTTATCTTTGAGTTGACTTAACTCATTTAATATTCAACATTTACTGAGTGTTTACAATGTGATGTATCTCACACTGCCTTAATTAAAATCACAGTGCCCCACACCCTGTATCAGACAGGCTTACAGTGTAGAGGGGACACTGAGGGACGAGAGACTGAGACTGCCAAAAGGAGAGAAAGAAAACCAAGAAGACTGAGTGATAATTCTGCTGCTTGTGCTCCTTGTCCTTCTTACCAGGGCACAGAAGTTAATTTTATGCATGAGTATCTTCCAAAAGTAATTTCTCTGTTTTCAAGAGAAGAAAAATAATATGTAGCGTTCTCTGCTTATTTCCATGTGCCCTGCCCTACCCTGTAGACGTCTCATCCATTCTCTGTGAATTCCCTGAACAAATTTTCTGACCCTTCAGTTCATTCTTACTGTACTATGGAAAGCAAATCTTCAGAGTTCAGAGGTGTATGTGTATATAGATTAGTCAGGATGAAGGCACTACTCACCAATTATTTCTTCTCCTACTTTGGTGTTCAAATCTGTTTTCCTTGATTTTAAAAAGACATTGACAGTAGACCCCTAAAAATTTACTAGAAGTATCCCAAGTACTGTTAATATTTTACACAGAATCTGAATACCAGCCGGACTTTTACTTGCTTTATGTTCAGAACTCTTTTCCTGCTTCCTTTTCCATAAATTTAGAATGTAGACATTGGGTAATTGAGCTTATGACTGAAAGAGGAAAATCATCAATTAAAGACTGCATATCTGTATTTCATCAGTTGATTGGCCTGAGCTCTGTAACATTGTGACCTGAGACTATGTTAAAGTCCCAGAACAGTTACAGACTAAATAATCATTTATAAAACTCCTATTGTGTGGCAGGCACAATGCTGTCCATAAAATTGAAATTATCAGCTGTCCTAATTCAATACATTGATGATCATAGGAAGCTAAATGTATTATAGATCACAGACCCAGAAACTGAAAAGTCCAGAATTGGGGTGAGTAGTTAAAATATCACAGCTAATCTTCAGAGATGTACGAATGCCAAAAATTTACTTAATTCCCTGAGGGTCTGGAGGGCATCTTGGTCATAGACTATAGTTGGTTTGTCCTGTGCTGGTGTGGATTGGGACATGCAATCCAACATCTATGAAGGCTAAAGCATCACAGCCCAGAAGATGGCACCGGCTCACTTTGACACAAGTCTCTTTGGTATTCATGTCCCTGCTGGTGCAGGGAGAGACTCCTTGAGAAGTGTCAAATGTGCCAAATTTGAAATCTCTGAAGTAGCAGTTTCCACCTTTAAAATATTCCTCGGCTTCTCCCCAGAGTGCTCCTTCGCATTACTCTCTGTTTTAATCGCAGCAGGAATTCTGATACTGCTGTTGCACCTTGGACACAAAAATATGTCTCAAATTTCGTTTCTGCATTCTTTTAATTTTATTAATTCTGCACACTCAGTCCTTTTGAAACTCTTAACTAGTTTACAAATGCTCGAGTAAATTTAATCACATGTCGTTGAAACTTTTCCTTACTCTGCTCTTTCGTTAATAATGGGGAAAGCAAGATGCATAGGGCGTGATTATTATTAACGACACCTCAGATTTATGGGAACCCACTCTTTGAATGAATTCAAGGCGTTCGAATACTAGCTCATTTCTTCCTCGCAAGAGCTGAATTGAGACTTACATTCTGTGCTTGCTTCTATTACAACCATCCTGGGAAATACACTTAGTCATTAATTGCCTCAATTCCCACCAATGAAACAGGAATTATGATTTGAGGCTAGTTGTTTCTCCCTCTCCTTATCCTAACCCTTGAGCATCTGAGTGACTGAAAGAATGACAACAACAACAAGGACGGACATCGCTAAGACTGGAAACTCTGAGCAGTCTGAAAGTGAAGATGATGTCTTGACTTTTTGAATGTGAATGAAAAGGTGAGTGACACTCTTAGGGGATTGACCGGAAACCCTAAAATCTGAATCATAATCCAGTCTCTCCTCAATGATGGGTCATTTCCCTGTCTACCTTCCTGCCTGTATGTTGAAGAGTGCTTAGAGGTCCAAGGAGAATGTGTACTACAAAAGGGGCCCAATCTTCTAAATAGTATTAATTTGGTCAGCAGAAATCTCTAGGAACTGCAGCAGTCGTAAGACTGAATCTGAGGTGAGACACTCCTGGCTTCCCAAACTTCACCCTTCTCTTACCTCCCTCCTTTTGTCATAACCTCCAGGGTATTTGCAACAGTTTCAAAAACTATAGGAATGACTGTAGACCAAATCCCTGGCCTGCGTCCTTGCTTGAATATCATCTCTAGACTCTTGGTCTAGTAGTCTCAATCTTCAAAAGTCCAAAGGGCAAGAAATATGCCTTTTTGTTTGCCAACTTGATCCTAATGACTGAATGGCGGGGAACCTAGACCAAAATAAAAGTTGGCTCTTAGATGACACCCTTCAGCCAAGAATAATGATTTTCGTGATGTTGGACTCAATTCTCTTAATGCGTAGGTAATAGGCATCTCACATTTTGGATCTCTCTCTTTCTCTCTCTCCTCTCTCTCTCTCTTTCTTCTCTCATCATTATAGAAATACAGAAGCTCTTATCTCTCACCTTCACACTCCTAAGACTTTTGAACCGTACTTGCTACAAATATGTCAAATCAAACATGCAATAAGTGGACCTCAAAGACCACATCATTCCATTACATAAATTCCAGCCCTTCTATGAAGTTAGGCTACAAGCTAAGTAAAATTCTTTAAAGCTCACTCAATGAGAAGGAAGTAACAGAATTATTTTATGCATTCAGATCAATAAATATTTTTGAAATAATATTTGCACCAAAGAAGTATTGACTTTTCCCCAATACCCTAAAAAGCTAATAGAAGCAAAAATTTTCTTACTATTAAAAATCCCAATAATTTAGCCTGATACTTAGAACTGGTGTGCATTGGGGGTGTAAACTGACAGATGGTTCCTTCTGAGACCACTCACACTATGGAGCACCTGTACTACATACTGCTCTCCACTGGTTTAAAATCTTATTACTGTATGAAAAGATCTTGCTTATACAAGGTGTATAAGTAGACTTCCTCTTCCTCATTTTTTCATGAAGAGCAGTTAGCTAGTGAGGGACTCTTGCTGGGGGAATTTGAACAATCTACATGTTAGGTACATTTAGAGTAGAATGATAGGTGATACATCCCCTTCTGCCTCAAGAAATTTCACCAAACCCAAGGGATATATCTTTTATGGACTATGTTCTGGATTGATGTAGTAAAAATTATCCTAGCCAGATCTACCCGCAGCTCGGCCTTCTGAACATGTTCTCAGCCCACCTTCTCTTCTCTTAGCCCACCTCCTCTTCTGTTCTCTACCATCATGACGTATGTGCTGGACTGTGTTCTTCATATGTTTTCTCACAAGATGTTCAGAATCTAGTGATTCCTGGCCAAGGAGCGAAGGCAAAATTGTCCCATTCACAAATGGATGCAGATGAAAACTGGTAATAAAACCAGGTGCAACTCCAAGAAGAGACATTGGAGAAGAATCAAGCTGGGTGTATGAGGAATCGAACTTGAGATGGCACCGAGATGTATACTGTATTAAGATCACTATCATCTATTCAAGCTGAAAATATCACCACCGTCTGGATTTTTCTTTGTTTCCATGCTCTGCACTAGTAGATTGATTCAGTAATAAGTATGTGCAGATTTTGTTTGTTCAAAAAAAAATACTAGGATAGACGCTAACCCGCCACGGATAGGAATTACATGTACTTAAAATATTCTTTCCTTAGGCAAAATAAGGAATTGTCTAATCTTTTTCAGAATACACATTGTGAAACCCTGGAGTCATTTAGGTCAGATGGTTATGAACCATTCTAGCTGGTCAACCTTTTTTCTGAAAAGAGGACATCGGAGCTGGGTTGCTCATCACAGATCTAGACTCACCCACACACGCTCCAGTGTAAAAGCACTCCCTCCCTCCCCATAGCCAAGAATGGTCCTCAATGGCACGTCATACTGGACACTTTATCCCTCGACGATAGCCTCCTCATCTACAGCACAGTGAAATTTCAGACCATCTGGCTGACTTCAAACAGAAACAGTATGGTTTTGGAACTCACAGAAAGAATTAAGCAGACCAATTTTCTACTTTTCAGAAACACAAATAAATGTGGCTCTAAGTGGGACCTCCACGTATAGTCTCAGAACTTAGGGCTTCAATTCACCATTTCTTAAATGTTACTTTTGTTTGGCATTTTAGTAAGTGCTTTTCTAACAGGTATTTACACACAAACCTTGCTCTCTCAAGAAACTATGATCAAAACAATATTAAGATCAAAAATACATTCAAAATCGATTGATGAGCTCTTGCGGCATGCCAAGCCAGGTGCTATGCCTCGTCCTGAGGGTGCAGACAGTACTCTGTCAGTGCTGCTCTTCATGGCCATCGCATTGGAAGTGGATATGGCATATTAGGTAGACGATGTGTCATTTCTATCCTCTAGCCGAAGAAATTACACTGCCCAGCACATTGCCTGACATATACTTAAGTACTCAATAACTATACATTGGGTAAAATCAGCAAAGTGAAAAGTAGGAACAAATCTAAGATGGATAGGGGTAAGGTGTTTTGGAAAGCACATGGGAAAAACTAAGCTAGTTTGAGGAACCAACAGCAGATAGTATTATTTACAGTGAGGCAGGACCAAGAGTATGAGGCAAAGGAAAGATCATGCTTCTAGAGTTGGCTCTAGATTCAGATGTTAACAGTGCCACACACAGGTGGGTAGTTCTAATTTTTCCATACCTTAGTCTCTGCATCTGCAAAACATTGATGGTGCCTTGAAAGGCTGTTTTGAGGGCTGAGAAATTAGTTATCTATGTCAGAGGCATAACAGACTTTCAGTGACAGCCATTAGAGAAATCACAGAGAACAGAATTGCAGTGCTAAAGCAGTAAATGCCTAGGTAGTATTTAATGGCACAAATATTTTGAGGGATAGATAGTAATAATAAACTTCAGATCACATTGGAAATAAAGAAGAGGTGCTTCAGCGATTCTTAGTTCCTAAGCCAAGACAAGGGTGGAGGGAGGCAGGTGACTTATAGGATATTGTCTTCCTCTTCTTTTCCATCCCGGAGCTTTTGTATTCAGCTTTCAGCTGCAGAATCCTGTGGCCTAGTCCTGTCTGTTCATAGTATGATAAAAACTTGTTCAGATTATCAGATAATCTTAGTGTATTGTGATTTAACTGCTCATGCAGATGTTTGATACAGACTGTGAAAGTGTGTGTGTGTGTGGGTGTGTGTCTGTGTGTGTGTGTGTGTCTATGTGTGTGCAATGTTATTCTCTGTACCCTCTAGGAGCACTCATTCCTTTTACCTGAAATAGTCACAAATACACCAGATTCCTTTCTCTGTTCTTCCTTCTTCTCGCTTCTGAGAGCCTTCTCTGTTGCGTGCATAGAGTTAGGTCAATTTAATCTACACACACTCACATACACACACACACACACACACACACCTGTTCTCTGTTGGCTTCAACACTTTTCAGGTGAGCTTTTAAGAAATACTTGTGATAAAACTGAATTGTCATATATGCTGATATAGTTAGGGGAGGGGGAAAAAGAAAATACTAGCACCTGACTTTGGAGTTTGTCCATAACGTGAGACAGAACATGACAAAAAACGTCAAACAGGAGAGTGAGTGAAGCCAAAGAAAGGTAGTAGTGGTGGCCAGACATGAAAGAAAGAGCAAGACAAAAACATTTTAGTTTGAAAGGGATAAAAATTGGGGTAGGGAGAATCAGAGGTGTTGAAGATTATGATAGAAAAGGGAAAGCAATTGATTGGGCCTTTGAAACCATGCCAGGAACCAAGCGCCAGGGGCAGGGGCAGAGGGGACGGCCAGGTAGGACAATTAAAACGGAAATCTGGCTCCTTACAGCACAGCATGGAGCGGGGCTACAGAATTTGCTGCAGTGGGAGGTGGGGCCAGTCTGGCACAGTCTGTGGGTTTGAAAGGAGCTGGGCGGGTTAGAGAATGCCAGTTAGCCTTTGTAGTTCTGAGCTCAGAGAGGGGGTGACAGATACTGGGCTGCAGGTCAGAAGCCTGGCCTGGGTGGCTTTTGGAGAAATTTCCTCTCGGCTCCTAAACTCTTAAAACGTGCTCATCACATCATTGGGCTCCAATCGCAGCATAAACACGTGTCTTGGAGGCGTCTGCCAGCAGATCTCAGCCGTGGTACCTGTTGGCTGACTGATGGGGTCCTCTCCCTGTCCTGTGTCTTAGAAGCCATCCACTGTGCTGAATACAGTATCTTTGCATATTTTTCCTTCACCCTTCCCACATGCTTGCATCTCCCAGACCCCTAGGGTTAATCCCCAGGACAACCTTGCTTTGAAGGAAAAAATGTGGTGAGTCTACTTGAAGATTTGGATCCCAGAGGCCCCTGTCTGTCCTGCCTCAGCCAGACCCAGACAGCCAGCTCAAGGAGGTGGACGTTCACAGAGAAAGCAGTAAGTCTCTGTTGTTGCTTGTTATTTTCAAGGCTTGGTTGCTGTGCAGAATCAGGGTCCTCAAAAGCATGGGGTTTTCTTTTCTTTTTTTATTTCATTCTTTCTCAGCAACAGTAAATAATACCCCTTTCCCCTCCTGGGAGTGATTCATAAAAGCAATTAAATTAGAAAGTGCTTCTTCATTGCTGCTCATATCCTGGGTTAAAGATGTCTGAGGCTGATCTGTGAGCGCCTATTCTCAACACTGTAATATTTAAAAATGTCTCTGCATTTGTTAAAATAATTCGTGCTGATGGTTCTTCTCCAGAATGAATGCTATGTAACTGGCTGATGGTTTGCCATTGTGCTGAATTTGTCCCGGGTTGTATACAGACATCCTCTTTGGGGATTTTTGTTCATATTTGCTGCTCCTCAAAGAGAAGGAGAGAAGGACTTTGGTAGGCGGGTGTGGTCCAGCTGATTCAGCTTTCTTCCTGGCCCATCACTGACTCCTCCCTTCTGCTCCTCCCTGTCCCCAAGGCCTACCCGCCCCCAGCTCCTCTGCTCTATCCTGAGCCTGCTACCACTGCAGGATCATCTCCCTTTCTATTGCTGCCCTGTTAGACCCTGTCAGGTAGGAGACCAACACCACAGTCATACTCATTCCATTTGTGATCAGCATATTTTCAGACCAAGACATACACCAGACAATAGCTTCTACTCTCTCAGCTTCTCTCATCCAGAGATTATTAGCCAAAGTAATAATAACAATAATAATACTGTATTTAGAAGCTCTCTAGCACATCCTATCTTCTGAGAACCTTACAGATGTTAACTAATTAATCTTCACAGCACTCCACACAAGAGAGGTAAATATTCTTAACCGTGATAGAAGATACGCACGTATATGCTAAGGACAGCAAAATAGTTCACTTATTTATCATGGTTCACTTGATATAGTAACTGGTATTTTTAAAACACCCACCATAGATACAATAATTAGAGATATGCTTTTGTTAACAAAGCCACTACCCACTTCTAGCGTACCCTTGGGTACTAAATAATTACCCACTTTGTGTGGTTATCTAGCTCACTAATTACCCACAGAAATTGGGGTCAGGTGTTAACTGCTTGAAATAAGTATCCTCCAAAGACATCGCTGAGTTGTATGGAGAAAATGATGTGTTCATAGCAAAACTTTCATAAGTCATACATTTGTAAATCTTTTTAGCAGAGTGAATAGAGACAAGGGAAAATTAGCTTAGTATATGGAAATCATGCTGAACTATTGTCACAAATACAGAGAAGTTAGAAGCATGTCAGGAAATCTTGTTCTCTATTTACCTTTCCTTTTTGAAAATGGGTGCAGTGGCATATACTTTGGCCTTGTTATCCACGTACACTAAGACAATTCATGATTCTAGTTAGGAATGATTCATTTTGGCGTTACAGGGAGGCACCCAGTGAGTCAAAGATTTTTTTTTGACAGCTCCACCCTGTATGATTATTCTAGCATGTTTCTTTTTTCTCCGTCGGCCTAGTGCAAACACCCTGTTCACCAGATCTGAAAGATTCTGACCCAGTCACCACCCCTTAACAGCAGTCTCTTTCTTTTTCCCAATAATGACAAAAAGAAAAAGTATGAAAGAAAATCCAACACTCTGTAAGTCGTTCTTTTTCTGCCTCTATTTGTTCTCCTGTCCTCTCCTTTCTTTCTCTTTCTGTTTCTCCTTCTCATTTATGCTTTTTCTTCTCCTCTCCCTTGGCATCCAGCCGAGCTTCTGCAGGTCTCACTCTCAGAGACAAAGCACAGTGTATGTCTGAGTTGTGCACAAAGAAGCTACCTTTGGAGGAAACTATATCCTCTGATACCCTCCTCTCCTCTCTTGCTATTTACAGAACCCGGCATTCTATTTAACACACTGCTGCCTGTTGTGTGCGTGATACTAGCCAGGAAAACTGGGTTACAATAGCAATGTACCCACTGTTTGTATAGATAGGTAGAGACCCTCATTTTCAAGAGGTACCTGCTTTGAAGGATAATTGTGTCATAGAGCTTTTAAAATGGGCATCAACAGAAATGATGTGGGATGCTCTCTTAGGACATGACTTCCTTTTTTTCTCATGCCTCCTTTTTTTAAAATCTGAAATATTACTTGTCATTAGCAAGGGTTTTAGGCAGGTCAATGGAGTATGTGTGTATCTGATGGACATTTGAGGAGAAAGATGCTTCGGGAACCAGGAAAATCTCTGCAGTGGCAGCAAAGGGTTAGGCTAAGCTGCAGTGAGTGATGAGTGTGTTTCAAAATCCAAGGCAACTTAAGTGGTAAATTAGTACAGATTGCAACTATAGTCAACGAGTGAAACCTAGCCATTGAAAGGAAGGAGATTTTTAGCATTGTAGTCACTACATGCCTGAAGAGTGTCTATGTATCTTAAATATAGATTTAAGTCATGGCTCCTTTATCCCTCTAAATGCTTATTTCAAAGAAGTGTTGGGCATTGTTGACTTTCTGTCTATAAAGAAAACCTATCAAGATTCACAAAATATATCACCTGCACTCATACATGCATGTGTGTTTTCGATTCCCATAGGGTCGGAAACAATTAGGCAGGGAACTGAACTGAGGTCTCTCTTCTTCACTCCCGACCCCCCCCCACCACCCCACCCCAGCTGCCTTTTTTCCCTCCATTTTAAAAAATGTGATACCTGATCTCTAGGTCTAAGAGGCTGAGGATTTTTTTGAATTTGTATAATACAATGTCTGGCCTTCCCCCTGACCTGCTGATGTATTTTTGGTCTCATTAGTAGTCAGGGAGATGCTTTAGTGCATCCGGTGCTGTGAGTCCTGGATGAGACACACTACAACGGGGTGGGGGAAGAGAGAGAGAGAGAGAGAGAGAGAGAGAGAGAGAGAGAGACAGAGAGAGAGAGAGAGAGAGAGAGAGAGAGAGAGAGAGAGAGAGAGAGAGAGAGAGAGAGAGAGAGAGAGAGAGACAGAGAGAGAGAGAGAGAGAGAGAGAGAGAGACGGAGAGAGAGACGGAGAGAGAGACAGAGAGAGACAGAGAGAGACAGAGACAGAGAGAGAGAGAGAGAGAGAGAGAGAGGAGAGGGAATGAATGGGAATATTAGAAGAGGCTTGTCTCCAAGATATGGAAGGAAGTGAGAAATGACAGGGCTTCGAGCTTTGTATGGCGGAGCTTGGCAGGGCGGGGGAGCGGTGCTGAGAGCCAAGTGGATTCTCAGAAAAGGGGGGAAGCCATAGAAGAGCTAAAGGTGATTAGAGGGGGGATATTGATTCCTTATTCTGCCAGAGATTTAAGCAGGCATGCGAGGAATCTGCACCATGGTTGGCAAAGGGAGACCCGTTACCTCCTGTAACCAGACACTCGGGCTTTCCAGGAGCCTAGCGAGAGAGCCGAGAAGAAAGGGGGCAGTGTGGTCTAGGAAAATTCAACTTGTCGCTGATTTGTGCCTGATGCTTGCTGTCCGTCAGCAGCCTCCCTTACAATCTTTTTCTCTCTCTCTCCTTTTTTTTTTCCTTGCCTTCTCCTTCTTCGCTGAAGCCTAGGGGAGCCAGTAAAGATTAAATGTGCTTTCTCAAAGGCAGCCACTTCATGCTGCTATGTCGAAAGAGCCATTATTATTATTATTTTTAATAGTAAAAGAAAAGAGAGGGGAAAAGAGAGACAGAGCAGGTATGGTCATGACGGACTGGCTTCTTTGAGAGGAAAAGGAAGAGGAAATGGAGAGAGAAAGGAAGGACCCTAAGCTGAACGAAGGATTGTGCATGAGGAGAACCTACAGAGGTGAGGAAAAAAAAGTTGTGGGGTGTGTGTGTGTGTGTGTGTGTGTGTGTGTGTGGTGGGGGGTTGGTAACCAGACCCTGTACAGGAGGAAAAGAGACATGATTTAGCTGTCTTGGTAGCATGGTCCTATTTTTCAAAAGAGGGGGAGGGGAAGCGGAGGAACCTGGAGCTCTACCTAGTTGCATATGGAAATATATTAAAAATATTTCACATCTTTTTCTAAGTGCCGGAGGCCCCCTCCAGCGTCTTCTTGCTATGGCGGCTTTGTCATTCTCTTTGACCAGCCAGCCATCTACTTTGCTCAGGCCTGGTGTGAAATAAAGGAGAAAAAAAAAAAAAAAGAAGGAAGAAATATTTGAAAGAGAGTCATCTTTCCTTGCACGTCCCCTCCCTTTCCTTTCATGTTTTGGAGGCGGCACAGGAAAGCACAGCTTCCACTCAGATGGGGAAACGCGACTCTCTATCAGGTAGAAAACCAGTAGCTTCTGCGCAGACGGAGGAGAGCTATGCTCCGGATTCCTCTGAAGTACCGGCCAAAGCCTCCGCAGCGCGAGGTGGGGGCCTCTCCCCAGCGTGCACCCACCCTTCCCTCTTCGTCTGCGGAATGACAGCTGGGTGCTGCTCTTGGCGCTCTGGCTTCGGCTGCAGTCCAGCAGCTGGTGCAGAGGAGGGCCCGGCTTGCAGGACTGGCAAGGTGCACGCTAAAGAAAGAAGAAATTTTCTAAAAGCAGCGCTGAGGAGGTTTCTCGTTCTCTTCCTTTTTTTGCTTTTTCTTTTCTTCTTCTTCTTTTTTTTAAATGTTTTTAACTGAATATTTTCCAAATTTGATCAGCCCCAGCCCCTCCCTCTACTCCCACCCAACTGCCTGTTTCCCCCCTCTTCTGAAAGCATAAACTACAGAGTTACAGTCTCTAGATTTGGTGTATCGCTTCCTGCCCCCTCCTTCCCCTCCCGCCCGCCCCGTTCTCCGTCCTCTATTGAAACACCTCGCCCAGCCTAGCGCTGCGAGCTCACACTCTCCCCCTTGCTGGGGATGGTGCTCCTGGAGGCCGTGCAGCCCGCTCCGCTTCAAGTGGGTGAGTTCAAAATGCTCTGCACATGAATATTTCCATAGTCTCCGAATCCTGCTTCTTGGTCTTCGCCTCCCCCAAATCCCATTTCTATGATTTTTGCATGCGGCATGCTTGCCCTGGGGGAACGAGAGGCTTCGTATTTTCTTCTCAGTCATCTGTGCGAGTTGTAAATTAAAGATTGGAAGAGACATTTTAATACTGGTTGTAGATCATGGTTTTTAAAACAAGGGCCTTTCTAGATCTATTCATATTCTTTTCCATTTTAGTAAACTGTTTTGCCCAAAGCTTGAAAGAGTTTTCTCTGATACACTGACAATTGTGTGTTCAGGTATGTATATGCACCCCCAACTATTGCGCCTACGTGGATGTGTAGATTATATTTAAATGGATCTCGCTTTTGTGAAGGAAGGAAGCTTAGAGAGTGAGGACAGACCGTACCACCTGTTTGTTGCATTTTTGTCATGACCCCGGGACAGAAATTGCCTGTCATTCTTGTTTTGCTTTGTTTTGTCTCAAGAAAGAAAAAGTGGTTGCGCTCCCCTCAGTCCCTGAGACCCTAACTTGTGATGTGTACCGTTTAAATCCACGGGTTAGGCTCTTGGGAGCTGCGAGTCGTGCCTTCACGTCCTGGAAATTTGGTGGAACTTTTTTTCTTTTAGGCAAAAACAAAAGAAAGGAAAGTTTGTCTGAACGGATCGAGTTCACCTCTGAGGTTTTCATTGTTAGATGGGATCAGGTGACCGGAGAGCGGCAGCTCCTAAATTCTTGCTCAAGTAGGCATATACTGCGTTAGGATCGCGTGTTAGCCACTGTGTATGTACGTTACTGATGCCTGAGGCTTGTGCAACTTTTCCTTGAGAGCAACACGCAGTACTATCCGAGCGTAACAAGAACAGCTCAGTACCTGGTGCTTGACCTCAGAACGTCTCAGCTGAAGTCCCAGCATGCCCCGTGCCTCCAACTTTTAAACTCAACAGTTCACCTCAAAATTGTACTCAATTAAAATGGGCATAAGGATATATTATCTATGCAATGTCCACACATGCATATCACGTATGGCTAGACAGTGGTCACATCGACATAGAACAAACCAATAGTTTGGTCTAAAAATAGGTTAGAAATTCTACGCTTGCTATTCTGCACAAAGGATGGAATTTATGGCATTAAGATTAAATTTGTATTACTTTGCAAGATTTTCAAAAAGCATAGTAAAGGGAGGGATATCGCCTCCTTGCATGGTACCTTTAAAAAATGTTGTAATTGAATTCAAAAGCGATAAATACATCGGAAATACATTTTCTAAATATGTGAAATGAAAAAAACACACAATTATCATATTCTGTAGGCATAATCGGTACTTAGTCTTCATTAAAGAATTAGAAACATTTTATCAGAATTGAAATTCGATCCAACAAAGTTATTCATAATACTAAGCACAGTTATTTGTAACATCAAACACAAAATTATCCTCTCTTTAAGGTAATTTTAGCATTACCTGGTTTGTCATTGTCTGGAGCTGTAACATTTTATAACAGAAAAATTTCAGTGATTTAGGTCTGTTTCATAGTTGGGAAAGTGAAACAGTAACTTACCTTTCCTTTGTTGTGAAAAATTCCAGTATACAGTTTCGTTTAAACAATTTTAGTATTCTCGGGCCAAGCTTTCTCTAACATTTTTTCGGAAAATTCCTAAATGAAGCCTGGCTTCAAATGTTTTCTTCTTCTGAAGACCTTATATTGGTTGTAACCTCATTTTGTACATGCATGCAGTCGAAGATTAAGCAAACTGTTCCTTTCCTGTTTTTTTAAAAGGGTGTATTGCAATTTTAGCAATTGATTTCAAAGAGCAGTCAAGAAACCATTTTGTATTAGAAAACTGAATTGAGAAGAACTCATAATTGTACTGTCTTTTGTTGAAACCCCATGTGTAGCTGTAATATTTAAATACTACTTTCCAGTCTCTGATAGTGAGAACATGCTTCAAAGAAAACTGATTTAATTTTTGAGTCATCTTTACTTTATCTAAAATGAATTAATGATCCCCTGTCTTAGCTGATGTGCATGCATAGGTATTTGGAAATTATGGCAAGGCATCTATTTAACTTATGGATATGTATCACCGTATGATTTATATGAAATAGATGCAAAACATTCGGTCCTTTTTGAAATCAGAATATATCTGCAGTTTATTCTGTGAGATCATGTGTGCAGATCAATAAAAACATGTGATATGTAATTCTTCTGTGATTTCAAATGATAACAGAATAGTAATTTAATACAAGTGTTTCCGTTTGCATTCCAAAGCACTCTGGGTTTTTTACATGTTTTCAAGTGGACTGCTCGTGTTCCGAGGCTGCTATCGTACCATTGATCACCCAGGCATTTAGGAGTGCATACAACACACAGATTGTATATTTCAGCAGGCAACTGCTTCCCTGCGAGGGCAGGTTTCTCAACACCCCTTCTTCCTCCCTAAGCCCATCAGTGAAGTTCAGTGAAATGAATAACATAATTGGTGGTTGGTTCAATCACTACCAGTCTAGACTAGCCCAGACGCATCAATTAGAGAGGGCTGTCTTTTAAAGCGAGAGTGCAACCGAAACAAGCCGGGCATTATTGATACTGATCTTTAAAAGTGCAAATCCAGCTTGGCAGATAAAAAAAAATAAGGCGGGGAATTGGGGTGGGGGTGAGTTGGGGGAAGAAAAGAGAACGGAGTGAACTGGAGCTTTCGGACACAGGACAGGAAGCTTGAGAGAAAAGGAGGGATAATGAGTGGAATGCAGCACAGCACCTCCCTGGAACACAGTTACAATTCAGTTCACAGGGTGCACCGGCTCACCAGATTTTTAACTAGATTCCCCACCACCGCCACCTCCTTTTTCAAAAAAATTCTTTTTTTTTTTTTTTTTTTTTTTTTTTGCCTCTGTTTCCAAAGAAATGCCGGCTCGAAACCACTGCAGTTGAAAATTTAACAGCTCTAGGACGCTCCAGTGAGAATAAGGGCAAGTAATATGAACCAGCCAAAATCCCTTTTGCAACATTTTCCCCCCAAATGAAAAATACAGAAGATGCCTATTTTTAAGTCTCTAATTTTTCTACTTTTTTTTTTTTTTAATGAAGCATACCAGTGAACAGTACTCATTTTAAATCTAGCACCTGGAAACAAATTTGATGGGCAAGACACCTTTAGGTAAAGAGAATATATTCACTTTTCCATTGAATACAGTAAAATTATGAAGACTTTAAGAAAAGGTTTTGGTGATTTGGTAAGGGTTTTCTTTTTTTCTGGGGAAAAATACAGATGATTTAGAAAATGATAAGAACACATCAAGCCTCAGGGAAAGAAAATGTTTGATTGGTATTAATTAAAACACTGCTAATATATTCTAATACAATCAAATTTAACATTCTAAACTAATCTGCCTGGTATGTCAAAGGAAAAGAAAAGTATTATCTTATTTGCATCTCTGCAATCCAAATGCATTTGCTCATTCAGCAGAATTAATTTTTATCACCAGTCTGCTTAATCTCCTCACAGATTTAGTCAAACTTATTCTTTCAAACTAAAAAGGATCAGGGTAGGGAAGCCATGCAAGGTATTGGGAGGGCTAGCCACTGTATTTAGTACTGGCTTTATATTTTACGATGTTCTTTTCTCTTCATTCAGGATGACGGGGTGTGGAGGAAAACAGACTGCAGGGAGAATGATGAATGGTTCATTTTTCCTCTTTCTCTCCTCCTACCTGCCGGATTATTTAAGGATTTCAGTTGCCAAATTATACGAATGGCATTTATTTTTGTGACTTGTATTGGTTTGTTGATTAACATCTATTTTTTTTTTCTAATTTCAAAATCCATTTTATTGCAAAATCCTAATGAAAGACTCTTAAGCCAGAAACCAATTGCCTTTTCTCAATTATTTGCAACCATAGTCACTCTAAGAAAAAAGAAAAATGGAGAAATGAATGTAAAATTTTATTTAGTGACAACTTAGTTCTTTGTTTCATTTTTAAGTCAAAATTCTGCCAGAAAATTTCTTATGTTTATGAAACAGAGGGTTTTAGGCCCTTTATTGTTAGAGTCTTGCAGCTGATAAAATTATCCCCAAAACAAAGTGCTTCACCTCTCACTAGTCTACAGTAACTATGCTATCCCCTGTATAAATATGTGCTTAATATGAAATAAGCGAATGGGCCATAAATATCACGGACCGTATCTGTGTTCTCCAAGTGAGGAATTCTGCACACTGCCGAGGAGATGCAGACTACTGGCTAAACCAGTGATGTCGCTGCCTCTTTGCTCCACTGCCTTTTCAAGTCTTCTACGTAAAAGAGCAATCGCAGTTTGGTTTCACATGTATTGTTCTATAATCCAGGCAATAAATGCTAATTAGTAATACTCAAGGATCCAACCATTCAGAGTAATTATCATAATTTACTTCTTCCTTGTTAAAGACATTCCTTGCTGATTTAAAAAAATTAAATCGTCCTCTTGCCATTGCAGTGGATATGCTCTAGAGAGACGCCAAGGTACAGTCACATTGCTGTGGCTGCGTTCAGAGTCATTGACATGTGGCTCATAGCTCATTCCAAATGGAATGGCAACTTCATTTCTAAAACGAAATTCATGTAAATGCATAAAGTTTTGCGTGTGCACCAGGAATATATTATTTTGTTTTACAAACCCCAAGGCTCCTCCTTCCCAGCCCACCCTCTTTCTGAAAGCACTTACCGAGCAGAACAAAGGAAACTGCTAACTATAGAGGCATCATCAAGTGTGAACAGCAGCAGCATGATAAAGTATGTGATATGACAACATATTTCATTGCACAAAAGTGCAGATAATTAAATAATTCAATAGCAACCCTGACTAATTAGCAGGAAGATCTTTAAGGAGGAATCAAGAAAATGGATCCAATCAACTTGAATAATATGCCTCATTCTCCAAGATCACAAATATATTTTGGTTATTTGATGATTGATTCATGCAGGAAGATGAGGACAAAGCCTGTTCCTCAAGGCGGAGCTTTGATTTGGTGTACTCTTTAGGACAAATTAATTGTGTGCTTTAGAAAAGCTGGATTTAATGCAGGGCTTTCTGTTTTCAATCAAAGATATAATATGCCGTTCTCGTTGCACACTTCTCTTTTATCCATTGATCTAAAACATCGTCAACTCTTAGGTTTTCATATCATTGCCTCAGAATGCATATGTGGCCTCTCTCACATTTTCTGATGAAGCTTGTGCCTAGGTTCCTTGTTGCTTGAAGCAAGTATGTTTCATATGCAGAAGGAACACAATAACTAACTCTGTCCAGTATCATGCAGGGTGGAACCCTCCTCCCCCTTTCCTTTACCAAGGTGATACACCCAGTGTTCCTTGTTTGCTTGCTCCTTTAAGAGAGTGCTCCCATTTTTACTTGAGAATTGTAAACACATTAGAGGGATAATTCCCTTTGGATACTATACAGAAGGAGCCACCTGCAAAATGTTGATGCTCTTATTGAAGTCTCAAGTGGAATCAGCTTTCAAAAAATTAGATATTAGATACATCCGATATAATTTGTAATGTGTAATTATACTAATGTGCATATAGTTGTATGTTGCTTTACATGTTGCCTACTTGAGTTTGTCATCCACCCTCGCCCCACTCTTGGGCATTTCTCATCATTTGAAATAGCTCTAAGTGGAGTGTTTTTAAGTCAGCTTATTTTTTAATTCCTTGTTAATTAATATAAGAATAAAAAGACTCTATGGTCTGTGTTCTCGTGCATGAATGAACGTACATGACCTTGATGTTGGAAATTAATAATCTCTGGAAGGGTTACCACTGTGAACACCTGCATTATTTTTAAAACACTTGCTACTCTTTTCTGATGTGGACTTCATCCTGACTTTGGACAACTTGAAGTAGAGAAGAACATTAAAATAGTAAATCTTATTCATAAGAAATCCACTTCCTTGTTGGAATGATGAGAGAAAATACTAGGGAAATGGCCTTAGGCAGAGATAATAATATTAATTTAATCAAAGTAATTGAAACAATAACAGTAATAAATAATTATTTTTCTTTTTTCCTCCCCTCCATTTGAAATGGCACGGGATGAATAACTGGAACTCTGCCTTAGGTCATTTATGTGCTAATTTCAACTTCCCTTTTGGTGCCTCAACATGATATCAGAGATCTACTGATGGGTCCACTGAAGAGCTGCCTCCAAGGAGCTGCCCCCTGAAGCTCTACCTGCTAAGGAGAAACCCAGGCACGGAAGCAGCAAATTGGCTGGTCAGCCTGGCGCTTGGCATTTACCATGTACTCAGTAAATAAAGGGGCTCTTAATGCCAATCCGGGACACCAGAGAAGCAGCACATTAGAATCACAGCACATCAGATCACAAAGGGACCTTGAGCAGTCAACATACAAGAGTTCCAGTTTATGTTTATGCATTCAGGAGACAAAGAGGAGTCCCAGGGAGGCTCTTGCTGAGATGACACCAGACATTATTCACTCCAATTAAGTAGGAGTAGGGCCAAAGACAGCTGACGTGTAAAATATATAAGACACACTTAGACTACGGTCATTCACACATTTATACTATTTGTTCTTCAAAATTCACTTTAAAAATGGAACGTCTGTGTAACACCAAAGCAGTGCATTGGTTTGTTTTTTACCTACTCATACATTTGGGGACTTTCCAGTATTAACTATCCAAATGAGTCACAGTAATATTGTGTGGAATGCTCTTCCTTAATACAATGGCATTTTCAGTTGTTCATGAGTAAGTCTTACACATGTGTATCAGAAGCACAGCACCCTATCTTCACCATCGATGTGCACAGGATAATAAAGTCTAACGCCCTTACAGATATGTAGTTGATTACTCATCCAGGATGAGTTATCGTGTGCTCCATTAGAACAGAAAAATACCTATTAACAATATTTAACCCTAGGTTATTCTATAGGCTGTAGAGGAAGAATACTATACCTGCCATCTAGACGACCAGTATCTTCAGTATGTGCAAAGTGTTTAGAGTAGAAAGCAGGGACATTTCGTGGTGTGTCTCCTTTTGGTGTGCTTAACTCACTGTCCACCTTCATTGCAGAAGTGTAATAAATACACTGACAATGCAGGATTTAGTTTAATTGAAATCCTATATATTTCTTTCTCAATGACTTTCATAGACTAAAAGAAACATTAATACACCTCTCTTCAAATATCTGTTCGTGAAAAATGAGTGAGTTGGGTTGGTTGGGCTGTAAATTCTTTTACAGCTCTAAGACTTTCTCGAAGCTAAAGTGTGGGGACTAAGACCAATCCCAGGACCTGTACCCCACGGTGTATTTGTACAAACAGCCGCCCTGAAACATTATACTCATTTCCACCTCTGGGCTCTGTATTTACTAACATGTTTTCCCTTGATGCTGAAACAGTAGAGACCAGAGTTCATTTGCAGGAAGGAACCATGACAGAGGGAGCAACGGCTGAGGAGTGAGAGAAGCCGAACAGCGGGAGAAGCAAATTCTTGATCTGAGGTCTAAGTCTGTTTTCTTAAGCATTCACACAGAGGAAGCCCAGACGAGCACCTGCCTTTCTATTTTAAAACCCTATTTTGTAGTCCTCTTGCTTTCCTGTGATTTTATATAGTACGTTTTGCTCCTCCCTCCCGCACCCCGCCATGGGATCGACACTGAGTTTCACGGCTGCCTCTCACTTGGTGCATCTGAGTCGTGCTTCTTCCACTCAGAAGCCTAGGATAGCTGCGCACCCCAAATTAAATCTTGAGATGTTCAGAGCCACCCGAAAATTGCCCCACCCCATTTTCTAAAACCTCTCAGAATGTGGAATCTATTCTTGAATTAAGTGAGCCTGCCTCCCAGCCTCCACATCTTTGATATGCTCACAGCCTGTTTTTCCTTTGGTACCAGCTGTCCCTGGGTCTCAACATGTCAGAAGACTGCTGTCTTTCTCCCTCCTGCATCCCTACCTTCTCTCTCTTTTCCTTTTTCCCTCTTCCCTTTCTTCTTCATCCTCCTCCTCTTAGCCTCCTGGCTTCCCTGTCTGTCACATGCCATGCTCTATGTCAAGCATTGGAAATATCAGAACAAATATAAGTCATTGACTGTTCACACCTAACAATTCCAGTGACCTCACCCACCCCTGCATCACTAAGCTGTTTCGTACCCACAACTCTTTTATCTTGCCTTCTGTCCTTGAATTTATTTGACTGTGTCCTCAATATCCCAGGGTCTTTTGTCCTCTCCCCTTGTGTCCTACTTCAGTAAGTTCCCCGTGGGATATTCCCGAAGCTTCCCTGAGCGAGATGTCCCGGAGTGGTTCCAGTGGTGTCCTCACACACATGCGGGTGGCTGCTGCTTCACTGGTATTGAGCATAGTTAACCATGAGAGCTGGCCACGTTTTTCCCGTGATGCAGCAGTGGTTAGAAATAGCACGGTCCCCAAAGTATCATACATTTGTTTATTTTTATTAACGAGTCAATGTGATAACTCTCTGTGCTATGTTTTATTATTCTTTTAGTTTGTCGATGTTCCTTTCAGCTGGTCCCATAGCCCCCTCTTCAGGAATGTCTCCCCAGTGAAAGGACAGAGACTGCAGAGACTGCTATGTTGACCAAGCCTCATGCCAGCTGTGAAGTTGAAACAAAGAAAGTAACCACCTGAAGATACCTCTCCTGTCCAGCAACAAACCCAAATGGTGCAGTTTCAGCCAATAACATTCTCAGAAACAGACAATCTTTTCAAGAAACAGAAAATCCCAATAATGACACCTAGCTACCTAATAAGTCAAGAACATTCCCTTCCTTCTGTGTATTCCTCTGTTTGTATTTAAATTCATGTGACATTCCTTTTTTTCATAGTACATACGGACAAGCTTTTAAAGAACTAGTTTTAAAATTTAAATTTGCACAGATGTGTTAATATGTGAAGGAAAAAAATTAACACTATAAGGAGAATGATCTTTAGTCACACACACAGTTTGTTCTTAAGAGTGACCTAGAGAATTAAAAGTACTTTTGAAATGGCAGTGGAATCACCGGTAATTCAAAGGGTAAAAGAGCGGGAGAAACTCATGCTGCAGCTTCAAATTACCACATTATTCCACCTCACACTGAGCAGTAAACCATCATCTTTATCAAGCATGCTCAATTCTGAGAGATGCGGTCATTGCCTCCGGGGAGCTTTGATCTAGTTAGACAAACTCATGTAAACTCGTGAAAAGGTAAGTAACAGGGTCAGTAGATAACAGCAACAAACAAACAAACAAACAAACAAACAGTGTAAATAATGAGCTCAGATGAGATCTCAGTAAGGTGGGCAAAACTAGCTTTCGCAGGGAAGGAATTTTCCAAAATAGGGAGGTAGGAGATGACTCCTGAAGGATGTCAAAAATGTAGACAAGTAGAAAGGTAGTGGGAGACAGTCCTCTAGGTACATGATATTGTAAGCAAAAACACGAGGGAAGAAACCCACATGGTAAGACTAGGAGACAATGGACACACATGTCGATCCCATGTGACCCCAGGCATGCAGCACCTCTGGTATCTGGGAAAGACTTGGCACACACGCCTGCCTTCTCGATCGCCTCTTGCCCCGAGTTTCACCTAGAACTGTACTTCTTGGCCATTACAGCAAATGAAAGTGATTGGAGATAGCAGGGAGAACTTCTGATGTTTTTGGCTAATAATGATATTGATGTGTATTGACTTCTCACTCTATACTAAGCATTTTGTATATGAACTCAAGGCTTAAAACAAGTATGCAAATTAGATATTATTATTCTTCCCCATTTTATAGGTGATAAAACTGAGGTTTGGTGAAGTTATGTCATTTGACAGAGTGCCGTGTGTGCTGCTTCACATTCAGGATTACGATTGCAAAACTCATTATTTAAAGTAGTAACTCACAATATTGTGACCAATGCCAACAATATTTCCATTTTTCTGTATTTCTTGGTATTTGTCTACAAATAACTGTATTATTCAGGTATCACCTGAACCTTATTATTTTTCTGCTTAAATTATGCTAGGCTAATAGAAGATGTTTTTATGAAAAAAATGAAAAATTTGGGGAGTACAGCTTGACCATATTTTAGACCTTTTTTTCCTCATTTTTTTGGCAAGATTTTGATGAGACTTTCTATTTTGTTCTGTAAAATCTCAAATCCTTAAGAATAAAAAAGAAAAGGGACTTAGGTCACACATTGCAATATCCTTTTTTACAGACAAGATGAATCTATAGCCCATAAATTTAGAGTGACTTACAGAAGTTCACATGTTTGATCCTTGCAGTAGACCGAAGACCAGAAATCAGGCCCTTCAGTTTGGTCTGCACTCAGTGGCCCTTGAATTATGCCACTCTGCCTAAAAGAAGCATGAACTTGAGTTTGATTAAAGGAAACATTGTGGGCAATCCATCCAGGACCCCTTCTGCCTCTCAGCAGCTATTCCTATTCCCTATCCCTAGTCCCTATTCCTATTCCCTAATAAATTTTCCTACTCTTAAAAAAAAAAGAAGGGAAACATCATATCTAGGTAATCAGGGAACAAAGCAGATTGCTTCAATTCTGTATCTCTTTGCTTATGTATACAATATCTTCAATAATATCCTCAAGTTATTTGGAATTCTTAGTTCACCTACACAAATCAAGTCTTAATCAACTTTATGCACAGTATACATTTGTAAGTGCATCTGCATGAATGTTTGTACAGGACTTTCAATAGTGCATTTTTTTTTAAAATAATCAAGTCATTTGCTATTATAATCCTCACTTATCCATGTAACTAAAGAATACTTTGGCCATGAAAAGATAAGAGTTGAGAAATCTGACTCTTTGTTACCAGCCACTTTGCCTTTGGGTGATGTTTAGTAATGATTCATAAAGGGACCAACGGGATAACATAGAGGTTCAAAACGCAGTTGTGTTTTGAAGGACCCAGTTAAGTGGATCTGTTTAAGGATTGACATCTACATGGTTGGAATTATCAGGATATTTGGTCACTGTAAATTTCCACTCAGATATGTGGCAATGTCACATCTAGTTCTTTCTCCTCGTGGCTCTGGTGATCCTGCTTACAAAATGAGGATGGTCGGTCAGATCTCACACCCTTCTCATTGAGTTCATAAATAAAAAGGGTTTCTTAAAAATGTAGTCAAGCTCAAAGTGTGACTTTGTTGACATTTTATAAACCTGTCATATGTCCCCAGCTCCCAATAAAAGAAATGCTACATCAGCTGTGAACTTGTGTTCATTTCTTGGGAAAACCTGCTCTCATAATTTGTTTTCATATATTCATATACATATAAATACTATTTTCAGCATCCATGAGAAGCAAATAATCTAATGTGATAAGATAATTTAAATTTAGTGACAATTTCTAAATGATCGCAAGTTGCCTTTAAATAAATAGCACTCTCATTACTCAAGACAGAAACTTAGGTATTTTTGTCATCTCTTTCCTTTCCACTTGCCATGGCAGATGACTCAGGTAATCCTTTTGATATTTTCTTCTTTCAGTTACTGAAATATGTCTACTTCTTTCCATCATCTGTGATAGTAGAGACAGCACTCATTTCTCCCCTGGCTTGCTATGCTGGGCATCTAGCCACAAATACCACTCTGTGGTTTCAAACCCGTCACTGCTTCCCATTGCCTTGGATATACTGTGACACCTAAAGCTCTGTATGTCCTAGATTCTCGACCCAGCAATCTTCTCGGGACCACCAAGCTTCTTGCTCTCATTTCTTCGGCAGGCAGAGGCCACCCATTGTGGCCTTTTCTTAGCATTCCCTGTATATTCTCAGCTTTCTCATACGTACAACCTTCTGCGTAGCACTCTCTCCAGTACTTCCAGACTCTATTTGCATGTCTTTCAGTCTCATCCCAGCAGCCACTTCCTCTTGAAAGGGTCCCCCAACTACCACCACCCCTAGAATTACCTTTTCCATGTAGGTGCTTTGTGAAATTATATGTTTACCTCTTAGTGGCACTTAGCACCAATGCAGTGATAACTTCTGTACTGGTCTCCTCTATTTGAATATGGGATTCTAGAACCACACTATTCAACCTGGTAGTCACTCCCCATATGTGGTTATTTGAATTTAAATTAATTAATATTGCATAAAATTAATTCAGAGCTGGGTATGGTGGTGCACACATGTAATTTGAATGACTCAGGAGCTTGAGGCAGAAGGATTGCAAATTTGAGACCAGTCCGGACAATTTAGCAAGATCCTACTTCAAAAAAGAAAAGGCCCAGGGTTCAATCCCCAGTAACACACACACACACACAATCAATTCTCAGATGTGCCAACCACACCTCAAGTGCTCAGTAGCCACATGCAGCTAGTGGCCACCCCACAACAGCGTAGATACAAACTCTCTGATCATGGACCAAGTTCTGTTGGACCGTGCTGTTCGAGAAAATAAGTCCTATGCTTTCTTGGCCGTTTTGTCTTCTACATTTGAAGCTTTTTGAACTAGGGTTTGTCATTTGAACCACATGTCACAAAACATGACTTGAATGACTATTTTCTTAATTATCCAAAGGGCGATATATAACAAATACTGTACTATATCCAAAAGAAGAAAGTTAGTTCATTGTGTGTAAAGATATTCAGGCATTAAGACTCAGTTCTAGCATAAAACTCTGGTTGAGAAAATCTGGGGTTTGGCACAATATAAGTATCTGCCAAATGAATAATACATGTAGATTTAATTTTATCTATTTCCACTGAAAATTGTGGAGTAATATAAAACATGTGTCTCTAAATTCCAAAGGGGGTCCCTACTCTAAAAAGTATTGTAATAGATGATTCACTTTATCACAAGGGTAGGAGAAAGGTATCACTGAATATGATTACCTATTATTTTTGTTTTGATATTTATACCAGCTAGCAATTGAAAAGAATTGAGCTCTCATTCAGGGGATGAGGTCAAAATGAAAACTATCCAAATAGATACCAGACTTGATAAGCTCTTTCTTTTAAGGACTGGCCAAAGTTTACTGAATACATTAGTAACTTTGTGAGCATTTACTATGTACCAGGCATTTTGTTAGGTCCGAGGATTATAGGAGGGAAAAGAAAGGACATAACTCTTACATTATAGGAGGGAAAAGAAAGGACATAACTCTTACATTCAATAGTATAATATAATTAATTTGTTCCTCTTTGCATTGTGCCCAAAGCAGGAGTGCTCATACTTGGCTACACATCCTAACCACCGAGGGAGTTCCAGAAATACTCATACTTGGCTCTCTTCTGAAAAGATTCTGATTTAATTGGTGCAGGGCGTGACTGGAGATTGGGGTTTTTTAAAGGTCCCCTTGAGATTGGAATGTGAAGCCAAAGTAGAAAACTATTGACCTATGGGGATATAATCTTAAAATGATCTGAGAAAACTGAGAGCTTTTGTTATTAATAGCTGCTAGCATATTACAACAGAAAAGACTTTAGAATGATCTGTCTCGTATATCTTCATTTTGCTTTCTCTCCTTAGGATATAAACCAATACTTAGTTGCTGAATTGTCTAGGTCAAATAGCCAGTTTGTGACTAAAATAAGACCTAATCCCACGTTTCTGATTTTAACACAACACCCTGCTTGCTATACTAAACTGTAGCAAGGGAAATGGAAAATACAATTATGTCCAAATCAAGAGACAGTCAGAATCTACTATGTTCATAATTTTTAAGAGTTTAATTTGGGCCAATATAAATCCCATAAACTCAAATACTCAAGTATTTCTGATATTCAAATATAAACATAGTAGATTCATTTCTCTAAAATGCAATTCTTTAAAAATATGTAAACATATGTATACATGAATATATATATAAATATACTCCTATATTATCTATTATACTGTATAGAGGATAGTCAGTTCCATTGGAATCCTACCAATATTCTTACAAATTCAGACATCAATGTAAGTATATTAAACTCCACACATAACTGGGAAGGACGTTTTTCTTTAAACTTGAGTTCCTTAATAGCAGAAATGGTAGTAGGAAGAGAAAATAAGAGTGTACTATGCACTCACATTCTCTGTCCCCACCTACCTTATTATATAACATTCCATTCAATTTTATATTTCATAGTACAGGTAAAAATTCTAGTCTGCCTCCATGAGAAAGGTTGACATTAAAAACTATTAAAAACTACTATAAAAAAGTAGCTATGTATTTTAACTATCACTATGTCCCATTTTTAGATTCTACACATAGATCAAGAGAATCCATAAACTACGTAAGGCATCTAGTCTAGTCTTCACCTGTATAAGACCACATAGTAAAAATGTGCCTTCCCATTTTTTGAAGACCTCAAAATAAAATGAATACCCACACACTTCCTTCAAAATGCATTTCACTGTTTTGAGAGTCTACACAGTTGGGAAATTCTTATTTCTATTCCAAATCCCTCAAACTGTAGTTTAATCCCATTTTCTCTCATTCCCCATGGAGAGAGGGAACAGCTGGCTTCCATTCTTTCTAAACTCAATCCCTCCATGTCCTTAAAGACGCCTACCTCTCACCCTTCTCTTTGCTGGAATGAATCCTAACAGTTTCCATCAGTAAAATGTCTCTTTGGATTCTGCATATTAACTGCCATATCACATATATTCATGTTCATTATTACATAATGTTTGTAACAAGCCAAGGCCAAACACAAAAACAAGCAAACACATCATTGCTTTCATGAATGAAGTTACAGATCCAATAAATGCCACTGAAAAAAATAGTTCAGAAAGATAACCTTCCAATAGTTATAAACCAAAATTATCATAATTTCTTATAGAAAGAATTGGCGATCTGTTCATTTTGGAGAGGAGAATTAAAAATTAAATGATTAGGTTTTAATTTCCTTTATATAAGCTCTCCCCAAGCCGTGCAATGGAATATTCCACTCAGCATTCCACAGCAGGAGCCACCATTGCTCTGACAAAAATAGATACAGTATTGGAACATTCAGTCAATGGAGTAATCCAATTGTCTGAACATTCTTTTCTGCTTTGTCATTTACATTTTAATAAATCCCAGAATATGTCAAGCTGTATCGAGTTGTACCAAGTGCAGCTAACCACATGCAGTTACCAGATGCACTGAGGGCATCACAACATGCAACTCCTACAAAGCACCCACATTTAGTTCGTGTGTATTTTTAGGTTCCTACATGTTAAATGGGGATGTTCTTTGAAATTAAAAATGAGTATTTTGCCAAACTTTTGCTATAATCAACATTCTGTTAGCGTACTTAGCTTTCATAAAGGAAGCTGTAAGGAAGAGGTTGCTCTGCATAAATGATTTAAGAATTCTGGTGTCTGTTAACCTCAAGAACGGCACTACATATATCCAGCAAAAATGTGGAGTGCATGTATATTTCTCTGCCAGTTTACTTTCTGTTCATTCAGGAGACTCAGATAATCACATTTTAGTTACTTCATGTTCACTGATGCCAAGATTCAAGCAAACAAGTCCTAATAGGGTGTGTGTGTGTGTGCTATTAATTTAGTCCATGTGTATATGTTCCACAACTGTTTCAACACTTTGAGGTATTTGTTATCATGGTGTCAGAGAGGCCAGTGAATTTTCTTAGCATGGGCTTGAGCTGAAATGATTGAGTGAGCCTCAGTCTGTTGGAGATCCGGAAGAGCCAGGTATGTGTTTAGAAAGAAGAAATGTCTAAAGATGAGAGTATTCAGGTTAGGCTCTAGTAATAAAAATTGCAGGAGCCATGAGGTTTAAACTTAGTTTTGATTACATGCTTTGTATCTAATTATGTCATTCAAAGTAGTCCATCAGCAAACTTTTGCTGTAGGCTTTTCTTCTTAACCTTCTGATTATTACCCTTTTGGGATAATAATTTCACAAGGCCGAAGTTATTTCCTGTAAAATAAAGCACTGATATCAGGTAAATCTGATTAATGTTAAATGCATGATAAGCTGAAGGACTAAAAGGAATCTTGACAGAATTAATTTCTTTTCTTTTCTTTCTTTCTTTTTTTTTTCCTCTGGTGTTTAGAGCAGTTCAAATGCTTGCCACAAGGATTGTGAGCAGCCTGCTACTATTACTTCATTACTCCATGGAATTAGGTGTTATGTTGGGAAGACTGGTTATAGTTTACTTGTACAGAGATGGAGAAGACAAAAAAATGACACTGCACTTCACAAGTGAGAGAGCATCAGCATTTCTTGATTCCCAGAATTTTCTCTTCCCGTGCGGATACCATAATCACAGTATCTTGAAGACTCCTCAAAAAAGACTCTGTACAACTTCTTCCTCCACACAGAGTATCATCAACACTTGCAATCATAAAGTACTACCATGATTGTAGGATGGTGAATTATGACTTTAGATGACACTCTATGAACATGAATCAATCACCTAATAATCTCAATTAACATTAGGGAGAATCTGAGAGGTGAGACTGTGGTGGTCAAGAGACACATACTGAGGGTTTGGTTTTTGCGAATGAAAAGTCCCATGTTCTAGATCTAATGCTAGTACTGTGGTTTGTCCTCCAAGATTTATGTGTTCCCCAAGGTGTCACTGTTGGAATATGGCCTGGAACTTTTAAGAACTGGGCTTCCTGAGTTCTTTAGGTTAGCTGGGAACATCCCCTCAGGAAGGATGAAGGTATTTTTTTGTGGAAGCTTAACTCAGTCTCAAGAGAGGGTTGTTGTAAGAGCCTAAGCCTGGTCTCATCTAGTCTCTGTGGCTTCCTGTTTTGCGAGGCGATCTCTCTCTTCCACACTCTTTCTGCCATTGCAATTGGCCACGAGTGATCCCACCAAGAGGGGCTTCACAAGAGCCTACACCATGCAGTTCAGACTTTCAGCCTCCAAAACTGTGAACTCAAAAACCTCTTTTCCTTTTAAAGTTAGTCTTCCTAGATATTTTGTTATAATAGCAAAAAAAAGACTAATACATCTATCTACAATTATTTCCTTTAAATTTCTAGAGTTGAGTTAGCTGTTCTGTAAAATGAAAAACTGATTCACCTATCCTAACTTTACAAAGATTTTGAAAATAAATATGGTCGTGTTTAGAGAAGGCCCTTGATTACATACCACTGACTTTTAGATACCCAAGTTAGGAGAGATGAGCAGGGATAAAGATGTTAATGAAGATGAATATGGTTTTTCAGAATGTGTTTTAGATGCTTGCTTTAGCCAAATTTCCTTTTTAATTGTGGGCCAAGAGACTTTCGGTGATGAAGTCACAAAGCCCTTCTAGTCCAAATCTTGTTCTTGAATATTCTGTGCTATGATGAACTGCCTCTTCGGTCAAGTAATTCTTTGTCTGGTTTGAATATTTTCCCCTTATCTTGAATCAAAAGGATATCTCCCATTGTTCCTTATTTTACCCTTAGGACACACAGTGTAAGTCTCATCTCTTTTCCATTTGTCAGTCCTACAAATATTTAAAGGAAGAAGTCGTGTTCCTCCCAGAGTCTTCTTTAGTCTACATGCACTTAGTATCTTCCATCAGTTTCCTGAAGCATCGGTTCAAATCCCTTCCCATCCCTGTGAGTCTTGGCATCCCAGATTATCTAGCTGCCTCTCTCGGTTGGAAGCAATTCCCTAGATAGGGAGTAGCAAACAAGAAGCAGAATATGATGATCATTTTTATAAAACATTCTTGAGTGTTTGATTTCTATGAATACATTTTCATATTAGTCTTCTCAGCAACCATTTAACTGTGTTAACCTTTATCATCTTACTATCTATTAAAACATGCAAGACTGTTTCAGACATGAAACTGGTCAAACACCTTTCTCCTAATTCTTAGATTCAGCCTACTATTCAGATCCCAGTATCCTTTAAGTAATTAATATATCCAATATATTAGATATAGCTCCCAGAGTTATCTAATTCACATTTTTGACTCAAATTTTCCCAGAGGAGATCAGAAGAAGTGAGTGGTTTGCTGAAGTTAGGATTCCAGATGTTGTTCCCCAAGACTGTCAGTTGAGTAGCTGTCAAAAAAGAAGCAAAGTAACTCTGACATGGTTGGTTTTGTTTATGGGACTTGCTTTCATTTCTTATTTCCTTTCTTCCTTTCTTTTGTTTTTTTGAGACAGAGTCTCATTATGTGCTCCAAGCTGACCTTGAACTTATTATGTTGCCTTGGCTGGTCTGGAATTTAGTGATCCTCCTGCCTCAACCTCCCAAGTACTGGGATTACAGGCATGTACCCCCACGCCAGGCTCATATTTACATTAAAAAAAAAAACCAACTAGGAGTAGTAAGTAGCCACCTAGATAAGTAATGAATGGCAAGGGAAAGTTGATCTGGGATCTTCATTTTGTTCCAAGTAATTCAAAGGGAATAGTTCATTGATGAATAATGGAGATTCCTACTACATACACTGATGTTTAAAATAATTGAATTTTCTTTCTTTCTTTCTTCCTTTCTTTCATTTTTTCTTTCTTTTGTTCTTCTTTCTTTCTTTCCTTTTTTTTCTTTCTCTCTTTCTTGCTATCTCTTTAGGTTGATAAATAACTCTCTTTGAAAGAGGAAATTTAGGGTAAGTACAGTTGGAAATCTTTTGTCCTTATCTATCCCACAGAAGAAAAGTAAATGTGATTTAAAAATACATCTTTTTGGCTCTTTCTAGTAGTAACAATTCTCTGTGAGAGGAGAGGGAAATACGCATGGAAGGTAGGTATGGCCTGGCACCCGTCCATGGGCTTGAATCGTGGCTAAAGAAATTCATAATAAGCCCTTTCAACTCAATTCACATTTTAAAAATGAACTGAAATTCATGAGAAAGCGTCTCCACAATCTGGCCCCAGAGGACAGAATTCTTAGCAAAGATCCAGTGTGGTGTGCTGTCAGAGGGCAGCGGTACCTGGAAACACTGGAAACCCCCTTCATGCCATCTCTCAGCCTTTCTCTGATGAGACTGGCTATTCCTTCTCCATACTTCATTTGTCACTGCCCCTTCCTTCTTTCTCCCCTCCCTTCCTTCCTTCTTGTCTGCCATACCCTCCCTTCTTCCCTCCATCCCGTCTTCTCTCCCCCCTTCCTCTTTTCCTTCCTCTCTCTGTCCCTCCTTTTTATCCTTCTTCTCCCTCCCACCTTCCTTCCTACTCTCCTTTTTTTCCTCTTTCCTTTTTTTTTTTTTTTGGTATTTTACTTCAGTTTTCTTCACTTCTTTCCTGGAAATTCACGTGTCTTTCCACTATTTATGAATAATTTAAGAGCTATTGCTTCTTTGGTTTTGGTGCATAGCTTTATTTCTCAGGCTATGACCATTCTTTTAAAATTTCACCTCTGTGTAAATCGGCATTAAAATCTCATCTGAGGATATAAACACATATAGAAAGAAGTATGGGTCTGTTCACACTCTATGGAAAGAAAAGGAAGAAAGAAAAAAAGAATTGAAGAGAAAGGAAAGGAGGAGAGAGGGAGGGAGGGTAAAGGGAAGGAAGGAAGGAGGAAGGAAGGAAAGAAGGAGGGAGCATTTTCCAAATGATTCCTATCCAGTCTTTTTTCCTGAATTACTTGAACAATTTCCTCTTTTTCCATCTGGTATCATTGACCAGTGAAAAGATTAAACATTTAAAGACCTACTCAACCCTTCATTTCTGTTCTGATGGTTAACATTATTCACTTTCGTTACTCTCAGGACCGTCTCTTTATACCACGTGTTGATTGAGCTGACTATGCCTCAGAATGACCTTGGAGAGCTGTTACATCACAGGCAGCTGGACGCCATCCCAGAGTTTCAGAGTCCGCAAGTCTGGAATAGACATCCAAGACAGGTATTTCTAACGAGTCACCAGGGCATGCTGGTGCTCTGCAGGTCCTGGACTATACTTTGAAGACCACTGCTCTAATTCTAAACCATTCTTTCTCCTTCCACAATCATTTCTTCCATGGGATAAGCAATCCTAGTTCCCTTAACTATCTTTAATATCATCTATTTCCAGAAACTGTTTGTCACCAGGCTGGGTCTTCTTTGAAATGTTTGCTAATCCGTCTTTATCTGGATGGTTACAATAGGATACTGGACTGTGGCTGATTCTGATGTAGTAAAAATAACAATCCCGCATACTTCTATGATCTATTTCCCCCAAAGGATCAGAGTAATACTTTATTATCTGCTATCATAGTTGGCTGCCTAATAGCCATGAGATATTATCTCATTTTGGTAAAGGAGACATCTGGAGGAAAAGGTATTGAGCAGTTGCCATGAAGATGTGGAAAGCAAGACTTGAGCTCAGCTTTCCTGACTCCGAGTTCACAGCGCTCTCTTAATTCTCACAGAAGTTGTTTAATTTTTCAAATCCAAACTCCAGGCTCAGGTCATTAATCAAGATGACCTTCTTTGATCTATTAATACAATGTCAAAAAATTTTAAATCGCATAGTTTTGAGTCCAAAGTGGTACTGGTTGTGCAGATACAAACACTAAGCCCAGTTTAAAGAATTCTGCTCAAACGATATGAAAATTGAAATCTCTCTCAACTGGACCTTTATTTCTGTAATTGCAAGGAATGTCTTTTAGTTATCATTCCTGCTTTGGCTTTAAATTGACTGAGCATATTAATTTGGGTTCAGTTTGTCCCCAGGTTTTACTTCCTGTAGTAAAACAGCTTTCTACCTCATTCTACAAATTGATTGTAACATCATTTCAGTTTTTTCCAACTTTATTATTTATGAGACAATTAGGGATATATGTATTAGGAATTAGGAGGATTTTATACACATGTTTTCAAAAAATGAAAGTGAGAGAGATTAGAAGGAAAGCAGTTTCTTAACAGAGCAGTTTTATTATTTACATGATCTCCGTGTCCTTTAGCTCCTTAGACCCCACGGCCTTCTCTCTGTTTTTCTTACATCCCGTCTTGTCTTTCTGTCATGACAAAGAAAATGAAGAGTCTGTCAGCTTATGAAACCATAAAGCTGGATTAGGTTGGCTTTTAAGAGTCCTATCGCTTGCCCTTGAACCATTGTTGCAGAAAGGGCCAACTATTCGACTGACACACAAATTGCCATGAGCAAGGTATTAGAAGGAATCTCATTTATTACCACCAAGGAAATAAATAATGCCAATGGACTGAGTATCTTTCATCCAAATTAGACTAACCAAATCAATTCAAATCATTAGAATACATTATATCCAATTATATATAAATCTGCCTTATAAATAGCCACTTACCTGCTGCCCAAAGCAATGTAATGCTTTATGCTAAACCAGCAGTTTAAAAACTACAGAACTGACTGCAAAATATTTTAATGGGTTGTTACGTATTTTGTATTTAATCCATTCAATAAACATTAATTGAAGATCTACTACATCCTGGGACTACAAAGATGAATAATGCATGATCCTGGTCCTCAAAGCACCCACCTAGTGAGGGGAAACCACTACGTTAAACACTTGCTAGTCCTGAAGAGCATTCAGTCCCAGGAAAATCAATGGTAGGCATTCCTGCCTAAATTGTGGCATAGAGAAGAAAAAGATGATGAAATTGGGGGAAATATCTAGAGGACAGTAAAAGACGAAAATTGAGATCACATAAAGGACTGTGTCCAATGCCTTCCAATGGTGTTCTCTAGTAAATTCAGCTTTCAGATTAAACAAACATCATGAAGATGGTGGGGCTGTGTAGGAATGGTGAACACTCTACTGCAAAGTCAAATAGAATGGTTCTTAGAATATGGAGCAGGTTGAGTTACCTGTGGCCTCATTCCAACTGAATAATTATGTCTAGAAAACTAAAACTACATTTGCACAAGACGCAGTAGCAAGTGGAAAACATTCACATTCTTTGGGCTGCACTTCTACACCAAAGACAGTCCATTTGCTTAGGTATGATTACAGTCGTGTGTATAGCAACGTGGTCTGGCTGGTGCATATTTACCTGAACATACATGTCAAAGATGCACATGGGTCCACTCATCGTTTGCTTAAACAATGGTATTTCCTTGGTGGCTAGCTGGGTTTATGCTGAAATATTTGAGATCCCAGTCCACGGAGTGAGAATGGACCAGTTTTGTGGAGTAGAAATAACTGGCCTAAATAGGGATTCAACTTATGACCTTGTGAACACTGAGTCCATATCAGCTGATTGTACAGTAACATAATGAGTGAAAGGATTATCTTCTCAGTTTCAATTCTTCAATACGTTCTTTTAAAACACACAGTTCCAACCTAACATGTCTAAGTGAAATGCTGATTTTAAGACTTGACCCCACCCGAACTATTCATAGAAGACACCTTCAGACCTTTAAGACATGTCCACTGTCCATCTACAAACCAGGTTAACCTAGAAGTCAGATGATAATCCTCTTTGAACCACTGTGAAGAAAAAGTTTGGAAGTAGGTTTTGAATGTTCAAAATAAAAGTCATACAAAACAAGTCGTCATTTTGCTAAATCAGTCATTTTTACCTTTGTAAACATAGATTCTCTTTTCAGTCCTATTCCTCATCTT
This sequence comes from Hystrix cristata, assembly GCA_004026905.1. Classification (NCBI taxonomy): domain Eukaryota; kingdom Metazoa; phylum Chordata; class Mammalia; order Rodentia; family Hystricidae; genus Hystrix; species Hystrix cristata. The sequence goes on from PVJO010000006.1 coordinate 40,446, forward strand.
GCATTCTCCGGGATATTTTGCCATGATTATTGTCTTACTCTTAGCTAGTGACTGTGAGTAATTCATTGTTTCAACTGATCTGTTGTTGTTCACGAAGTTGCATTATCAAGAACTCTTAAGGTTTTGTTTTCAGGCTTGTGGGTGTGATCTTGTTGGAACTGAGGCATTGCTGAGTTCCGATTGGCCAGTTTGCTTATGGTCCAAATGTCAAATGTCATTCAGCAATGCCCATTCATAAAAGCACGGGCTAAGGCAACCAGGCCTGCTCTAAGCAGATTTCTCATATGTTCTTCATTTTGTTTGCTCTTTATCATCTCTTTTTGTTGCACCTCATTAAATATCTGATCATGTGACATTCCATGAGTACTAAAGAACAATTGCCCCAAATATGTTTGTTTCTATTGTATAATTGATGGGAGCAACTGCTTTGTGAATAAAATGCTTGTCCATACAGCAACTTGGGTTGGGTTGGGGGCTATTTATTGGAAGCCAGCACAGGTCTTTTCACAGCTGAGGCCCTGGTTGAGCCTTATGTGTGAAGCTGGATGAGGTTTTCTCCAGCATTCTCCCAGCCCTCAGCTCTCAAATGTCTCCTCCCCTTAAGGTCTCAGATTCCCTCCCAGTACCTATTAGAGAATATCTGAAAGATTAATCCTTCTTGAAGGTATTATTTAATAAGGTGGGTTCCTCCCTTGGGTATCAGTGCTTTAATAAAATAACCTTGCAGACAGAAAAGACTTAACAGCTCATAGAAGAATTCTCCCATGATAGATATTTGACATCATGGCAGACATGTAGAGGTGAAGGAAAGAAGCCAGACTAAATCACTTTTATTCATGTTTCCCAACACCACATACCTGGAATACACTGTCAGGCAGAGACATTTTATACTTACAGCAGGTACTTTCTCCACTCTACTCAAGACACTCCAGTACCTTCCTGCTTCTTCCACTTGCTTAAAGTTCAAATCCACTGAAATTTAAATACACATGTTACTGGAAACAGGAGTCTTCTCTCCTGTAAGTGTCTCCATGATTGTTTTGTCAACAAAACTAGATAAGCTCATACAAGCCGCAGTGGAAGGCCTAGGAAATGTGCTACATTTTTGGAATATACCCGAAGTCTCTTAGAGCCCAAGGACACCACTCTGTAAACAGCTCACTGTGGATGTGGAATTGTTAATGCAGTGTCTTCAGGTTCTTGATGCTTCCTCTCTGTCTCCTATTCAGGTAATAAAGTGTTAGTCTCTCTGATGGACCCTAGAGGTCATCTGTACTGCTCCATCTGGCTTCTTCTTCTCCAAGTGTAATCTTCCGTCATCCTAATTATGTTCATAAGTTCAAGTATGATTATATTTATAAATAGATACCTAGCCACATCCAAAGATATAAAGACACTAACACCAACCTCAGCTTTTAATTCCATCTAACCTCTACTTTTCTTTATTTTGTCCCTCCATCTACCTAATAGGCAATAAAATCACATTGGTCTGGAAGCTAGATACAGATGTACATATTCTCATGTAAGGCTGGGCAAGGGTTTCCTTTTAATCAAAATTCTTACTTTAAATTCTAAATCCAGAAAATTTAACCACAAATGAAATATTCTTATAGGTTAAAGGATTATAGGACTTATTTGCCATATCTAGGATGGAGATTGATGGTATACTCATCAATCTCTCCATTCTTGTCTGTATTTATTTCTCTACTTGTGTATATTATTTATTCACTGAGCTATTTTCCTCCCTCAGTCTTATCTCCTTCTTCCTTTGTTATGTTCTTCTCTGCACCATCCTTCTTACTGTCTGCCTGCTATGTTTTCAGCATCCACTCCAAACTATTGCATTAGTACGAATGCTAGACCTCTTCTCATGATCTGAGAAACTCACTGCAGGGTAAAATGCCTTTAATGACCATTTTATCCAGTCACTTGCCATCAAACCACTGCTCTACCCATGAGCAAATCCTATCATCATTTCAAATCCAAACAGAAACAGCAGTTCCTCAAGAAAGCCTTGTATGACCTCTCCCCAATTAGCTCTTGTCCCTTTATATTCTCATAACTTGCTGTAATGTTTTTCTTTATGTCATTCATGGTTTGTAATTACATATTTGGGCAGTGAGCTCCGGGAAAACAGATATATATGTTTCACTCATCACTGCCCCTCTACCTCCTAGTTCATTTCTGGCTCATAAAAAGTATTGGTAAGTGCTAATTCATACTTTTTTGGGGGGTGCAGAGGATTGAACTCAGGGCCTTGCACTTGCTAGGCAAGCGCTCTGTCAGTGAGCTAAATCCCCAACCCTCATACTTTTATTATTATTACTAACATTCAATTTTATGATCAGCCTTATCTTTATGGTAAAACTAAACCTGGATATAGATGAGGGATATATTGATTTATTTCATACATCTGTCAAACAACTAACAAAGATATATTGCATGACTACTGTATTTAAGCCCCCTTTTAAGCAAACAGAGGTGAAACAGTTGAAAAGCTTGCCCACTGAAGGAAATATAAATATAGAGCATTGTGAAAGGTAGATCATAGGAAGTAGGGAGATAGTTCTTTCTCAAATGGTAAGGGGACCAAGGAAAGGAAGTGGGAGGGGAGGGAAAGGGGATGAAAAAAGGAATTAAGATGTGTTATGTACAGGAACCAACACCACACAATGAATGTGAACATTGTGTACTAAAAGGTGTACTAATAAAATAAATTTAAAAAAAAATTGTTAAGTGCCCAAGCAACCTTAAATCGTTTACATCCTGGAGGACTGCAGAATACTTCACAGAGAAAGTAGCATGTGGCTGAGAATTGAAGATTATGAGAACTTGGACAGGTGGAGAAAGGAATGAATAGTGTTCTAGAAGCAAGAAAGAGTGAGAGCAGAAGTTCGTGTCTTTCTCCCTGAGTGCCATGTGTATAGCAAAGAGCCAAGACCTCAGTGATCGCGAATGGGAGAGACTGCTCCCAGGGAAGTCTGGCTGTAGATCCTGAAAGAACTCATGTGCTGGGTGCAGAAGCTTATGCTTTATTCTTAGGCCAGTGCGGCCTGTGAGAATGATCATCCTGCCTGAATTATAAGTTTGGAAGATTAATTCAGCATGCCTGCGTCTCAGCATGAAGTTGTCTTTTGTGCTGATCTGGGTGACTTCCATCATGGATGTTGGGCTCTCCATTTCTTAATGTCTTAGAGCAGGAACTTTAACCCTTTCTGCCCTGGCCTGGGGTCAGCTGCTAAGTGTCCCTGACACTCAGTGCCTGAACTTTGAAACTTTGCTTAGCATTTGCTTGCTCACTATTGACACTTAATCTTGGTCTCCTTAAATAAATGGACATTTTAGATCAAATCTGCCAGAAGACCCCAGATCTTCTTATTTGCATTTTCTACACAAGAAAACAAGGCTAGTAATTGGCAAAACTGATTTTCAAGTCTGCTTGGTTTTTGTCATAAATTCACCATCTTTCTTAACTTTAGGAAAGAATGAGTACAAATCAAACCATAACAGTTAAAATTTATTGAGTCCTCTTTAGGTGCACACTCTGCTCAAGCTGCTTTTATGTATTTTGAATCACTTGCTGACCATGAACCGTGAGATAGGTATCCACCTCTTTACAGAGGAGAAAATTGTGACAAGAGTATCTAAGTAATGTGCCTAATCACACAGCTAATAAGCAGAAGAGCCTGGATAGAAACTGACAGTCTGACTAGAGGCAGAACATTGCTACTGTGCCACTGGTGGCTCCTAAGGGGATGGATCTCCATATGTAAATGCTCTAATCCACTGTCCCTTATATGGTAGGTGCTCAATAAATGTCCAAACATCATTTCCATCTTTGATCTCAGCTAGTGCTGTGTGCACCTATTTTACCATCTGTAATCTGTTCACCAGATGCTCAAACACAGGTGGTCATCACTAGATTAATGGCTCTGCTACTGAGCACTTATGTTTGGTCCCTCACCCTGTGCAACCCTGGGGTTCTATATTCACTTTCCATGCTGCTTTTTCCAACACATTCAGCCTTCCCTGTTCTGGTTAATGACAAGTGGCATTTGCTCGTCTATGCTTCTAAATGGAATGGTCTTTGGAACAGGTCCACATAGCACTCCCTGGGGAATAAGCAGTTTATAAACTTGTGATTCCTCTACCAGTATTGCATGACTTTCTGAAGACTACCAGGAAAAAATCCTTTCTAATGGCAAGCAATTTACTAAAACAAAGTAGTCCAAAGAGATTGAATTTTCAAAGGGAAAAGGAATAGCTATTGTATATCTACTACATTATGCCAGGCACGATATATTTTCACACATGTGTCTTTGGAGTCACAATGATTATGTGAAGAATTTTCTTCCATTTTATAGAGAAGAAATAGGGCTCAAAAAAGTAAAAGTGCCCATGCTCACACCTGGTAAGTGATAGAATGACAGTACAAATGTACACTTGTCTGAATTCAAAACTCATCCACTTGATTAACAAGCATTGCATGCCCACTGTGAGCCAAGCACGCTCATAGGTCCTGGGGGTCTGTCATGTAAGCAAGCAACCATGGCCCCCATTTGTAAAGAGCTCACAATGCAAAAAACAGATAACTGTACAAATGATGACATGAAGTGTCGCAAATGCTGGGGTGGAGGAATCACAATGAGTTCCTTTTTATTCCAAAGGTAGTAAAAAGTGAACATTTCACAGTTTCAAAGGAATGTGTATCATACTTAATGACGCAATTATTCTCTTCCCTTCAGTCTTCATTCCTCATCTTCTTGCTCTTAAATTACGGAGTTTACTTGAGGGTTTAATGATGTGTAAAGCACCACAATATCTATTGTTATAAACTTACAAAAATCCGAAGCAGTATAATCTTAGACCAAGAGAAGAGTAGATAGAAATGGCAATGGTAATTTGCAGTATGTGCACTAGAAAATTCTGGGAAAGGCTTGTGGGAGGGTCATTTTCAATACATTAAGTTCCCTTTGCCTGAATGGTCAGGAAAACCGGGCTAGCCTGAGACGCTGCTTTGGTGATGGTAGCAGCAGGCTTTGGGCTGTGAGGGGACATTGTGCTCTGGTCTTGTTTACAATTTGTCTGAGGCTTCTTGAGCTCAGCCCAGCCAGATGGACTCTTCCTCTCAAATATCAGACCTGATCTTTTCAAATAAAACAGTACAAAGCACATTAAAAGCTTTGATCCAACTGTTTACTTTGCATTTGTGTGCGTTGAGGGAAATGGGGACAAAGGAAGGATTTATTAGGCCTTGCTGTGGGTGGCCAGTGCAACCACTGGGCACATTAGAGGAAAATTGAGAGTGCTCTGGACCAGCACACATTGGACACTTGTTAGCACTTAGGCACCCTGTGTTCTTGCTAACTTCTGTCATCTTTTTTGAGGACCTCTTTCCACATTTCAGCCTTCTTGTCCATCAAGGGAAAGATCCTGGGATGGAAACCCTCAGCCGGTCAGTTGTTCTCTCTGCTTTGAGACAGATACTTTTCTTCAGGACTCTCGAGAAAAGAAGTTTCTCAGCCTCTCTGGGTGACTCCACTTCCTTTTTTGTAAGGAGAATAATATTTTCAAAGTACTTTGCATGAGTAACTTATTTGATCCACATCCATCTGAAGCAGGCGTTATGTCTCTCCTGCACACACTCACGCAGTACGCACACGTTTGTACTATGTAGATGAGAAAACTGAGCATTTTGGTTACATGAAGGAAGAGTCTTTAACTGACTCCTGCTATGTACCAAACATTTTCAGAAGACTATCTCGTGCGTCCTCCATCCTATGAAGGAGCTGAGGTTTACCCATTGTAGAAATGAAAAGTACTGACGCTCAGAGGTTAACAACTCTCTGCTTTGCTCACGATAGATGTTGACATCTATTTTTAGATTGCCAAAGGGGTAGGTATTTTGATGCTAAGACCTAGTTGGGTTGCTCTTCTCTGCTGCTTGGTCTGAAGTTTCAAAGTTGAGCTGTTAGCCGAACATTTGTCCTCTGAGTTCTGTCTCAGTATTTTTGACTCTGCCCATGCAGAGGAAATACTACTCTAGGAACATATACCTTTATGTCTCTTTTCTTTTCTTTTCTCACTAGAGACAAAGACCATCTCCAAGAAAAACTACAATATGGTCAGAATACACAATGTTCTGAAAGGGAATTCAAGACCCTTCTTTTACTTGAGAATAGGGATCCAGTAAGAAATACCCACATCTTTCTCTTATCTCAATAGAAGAGCAACTCTGATCACTCAGTAAACGCAGTGGATGAATTCTATAGAATCCATGAGTGTTAATATAAAATTGTCCTCTTATTTCTCAGCTCCAGGTCACCCTCCTTTCCTCACCCTACCCTACCCTATTTCCAGATAAAACTGTTGCACTTTAAACCCTCGGTCTCTAGATAGTTTAGGAATGGGTATTAGAGAAGAAAGGAATTGAGAAATTCCAACACAAACACAATACATAAAGCCTAATAAAGTGTAGTGTTTAATGGAATTAAATGCCTCTTTAAAAACATCATGGTCATTTCATGTTTATCAAATAGTATTTAAAATATCTAGTTGGTATGTGTGTATGCTTGTGTGTGTGTGTGTGTGTGTGTGTGTGTGTGAGAGAGAGAGAGAGAGAGAGGGAGAGAGAACAACAGAGAAAGACTAGGTACTGTAATTTTAATTGCTTGTAATCTAACTTGCCTTTTTGTTCCTTTTTTTCGTTCTTTTCTTTTTTTGTATCAGTTAATCTGTTGGTTACATTTTCAGCTTTTCTTTGCTTCTGGTTTCATTTTCAGATGAAAAAATGCTAGGCACACAGTGCTGCTGTCTGGTTGCCATGGTGACCGCAGCCTATTATTCTGCCTTGTCATTCATCAAGAAAGAATTACACTTGACAGAGGCAGAGGAAAATGCCTGCAGTCTGCGGCATAGAAGAAAAAAGCTTTTCTTGTCTTCTATGTATGTAAAGGGCCTTTAATGCCCATTTAGTTGCATGTTTTATTTAGCATTATTTATTACTTGTAACGACAATAACTGATACCTGTAAAAAATACATCCCCTCCCCCCGAAGTATTTAACTTGCAATTTGTCCATTTGCTTTGCTTTCCCATTTCAGACCTATACCTAATGTCTTTTCCCCACCATCCGACGCCACAGATGCTGTGTCCACTCTGGTGATAGAAACAACCAAAGGGCTGCATTCTCCGTGGAAAGTTAGCTCAGTGAGACAGTTTTTCCTTTCTAAAGTGGTGTTTTATAACCAACAGTTCTGTTGTCTTGAGAGTCTGAAAACTAATGAGTGTAATACATGATCAATAAATAATTGAATCTAACTTTTGATTAAATTATTTCTCCAAGTGTGAAATGTCTATGAAATAGTGTCAGCAAACTAATACAAAACTGTGTCTGTCTTTCCTGTAGATAATTGAATATAAAATCTTGATTGCTTTTTACAAATTTGGATCTATTTCAAATCCATTGTTCTTCAAAAGCAGGAAAAGGTAATTACTTGTTATTTGACTATTCCTCATTATGGTCATTTGAATTAACCTAAATTATTTCTAAAAATAAATGTTCTAATAACTCTTGTATGTTTAAACTTCTATACTTTTGTTTTATATTTTTAAGCTAATATTTTCCACCTTAATAGTCAACTCTTAAAATGTCTCAATCTGGCAGACCATTTTGAACAAATTTGCTGACGGCTTTGCTTTACTGTTTGGAATTGTTTGATTTCCTTATGAAAGTGGAGAATATAGTTGTAAAATAGGCAGTACTAAGTTGAGATCTTTTGACGGTAGCTTTTGACTATATTTGATCTTTTGTTTCTGTGGTCAGAGAAAAGATGGAAAACAACAACACTACATCTAGAGTTGTTAAATTAACAGCATTTAGCTTAGGTGATGTTCACTGCAATTAAGCCGTGCTACTTTGAGTGTATGTGAGCAAGTGGGATGAGAAGCATCGAACTTCTGAAATTCAAGTTCTAGTCTTTCTAAGACAATTTCCTTCTAGAGATCATACGTACACAGCACACACATAAAGACACAGAAGTTATCTGGTCAGTTTGGATCTTGTGATGTTTCAGATTCTAACCTTCCCACCACATCTTTAATTATCTTGATAATTTTGGCAAGAGGATGTTTGGGGGTGGAGAGGGATGATTCTAAAAGAATGAAGAATTATAGCTGTCAGGAAATCTGTCCTGGATTTTATAAATTCCTGCAATAATTCGAAATCTCTTGAGTTTCATTACATCCAAGCTAAGTTCATTAATGCATACCTTACGGCATCTTTTATATATCCTTGCTGTGTGAAAATGTAGAAGCCATGGAATGTTTTTCTTTAATTTCAATATTCAGGGGTGCAAAAACAAACAATGAAAAGGAGAAAAGACATACTGAGTTTAGAATTGAGGCTGCTTCTTACTGGTTCTAAACTTTTACTTTAATATTGCAGCAACGCCACTGTTCATTTCCTGTTAAACTTCAAGCCTACCTTTTTATTTTCAAATGTCCCTTAGGCTAATGTTTTCACTGAAGAATGAAATGAACAGGCAGAAACAATTAAGCGAGCAGATACAGTGAAAACGAATACCACACTCCACTTTCACAGAAATGGAAGTGTATGAAGGAATTCTACTTGGAATCTGATCCCACAGCAGCACAGCTTTTTTTACTTCTTGTCATTTTTCTTCTGCCTACTCTCCATGTGCACCACTTCCAATTTATGGGGGAAAAAGATGTAGGCACACAAAGAAACTCCTAAACACTCACAGGCATGGGAAATATTCTCTCTGCCTGTTACTAGTACAGGATAATCTCCAAGAAAGAAACTCCATCTAAATATTTTACACAGCAAATGTCTCCCAAAGCCTGCTAAATGTTCGCATATGTCTTTATGAAATTTGTAATATGGATTGTTTATATAGCCCTGATTAAGGGCATGAACGTCATTAAAAGGGATCAAGTCAGTTTAAGAATAGACAATTATAAAGCCAAATAGAACTGCTACCTTCCAGGAAAAGTGCAGATTTTTAAAAAATGTAATAACCTATGATTCTCTATAAAAGATATATCAACAACCAACAGTAAACTATTAAAGAGCCTTCAAAGTTTTATCAGGAATTAACAAGCAAGTAATTAACTCTACCCCAACGAATCTGCCATCACATGTTTACAGCACTTTTGCCACTTTATGAAAGCTGTATCTTCTTTTTTAGTACCACACTAAGAGATTTTACATGGTAAGAACATTGGCATTCCTATTTTTGGATTACTTTGTTAAAATAGTACATTGTGATACATAGGAGACACTGGCTACAACTTAGTATTAAGTAAAGGCGCTGAGACTGAGGTATTACTGCGTCCATTTCAGAAGACTATTATTACCTGATGTAAGAACTATATGACAGAGTCACGGTTTGTTCTACCTGAATTCAAACTTTGTTTCTAAAGACTGTATGCAATGGAAAATTGCCTCGTGGTACACTCAGGATACAGAAAACACAAAATTTAAACCTCATGATGTCCTCTGTCTGGAGAAACAATACCTCTGCCATGAATCAGGAAGAGAAAAGGCATCCATAAGATTATATGGAGCGGAAGGCATGGTTTTGTTTTTTATTGAATCCATCCCTCAGTATTTTCCCACTAAAACATTTCTCATAAACCAAAGCCTTTGTATTTTTGTTGTTGTTGTTATGGGAATTTTTTTTTAATACCAGTATAATAGTTTTACTCTGCAATAGTGAAGATTTGAAGACAGCTGCTAGTAAACATAAAACCAGCCATATAATGGCATTACAATGGGTTTTTTATTTGAGATTCCAGGATGGGGTAAATTTGTTGCTCTACCAAATGACTGGTTCCATGGAAATTGACTTCACATAACAGGGAACATTTCCTTTAAAAAGAAAGCAATTTATGCCAGTTAAAAGACCAAATACTGACATACTTCCTTTTCTTTGTTATTTATTTTTTTAAAACCTAAAAAGCTATGAGGAACAAAAATACCTGTGTAATGGGTAGTAAACACAAGAGTTCTCCAGCAAACCATTTTCCAGGTATCATAATACCAGTCTAGAAGCAGTTTAAAATCACATTTTCAGTTGTTCATGGAAGACTTAAGAGGAATTCTACTACATGGGTTGAGATCACTTAGTCATCTTCCTTGCCTATACCAAAGAAAAAGTAAATCTAAGAAAGTCATGGATGTAAATTCTAACACAATTTTGTGTTTTGGATTGTAGTGTCATGTTTGCAAAATTTCAAAATGATCTTGTACAAATAAAATGGGCAATGATGACAGTGGGGAAGTGTAACTAAATACATGAAAGAATATATTGAGGTGGGTATCACTAATCCCCCAAATCATCACCATGACTATGTGGGTTCTCTTTGGATACGAGTCAGCAGCATCTGCCCAGAAGATCCACCCAGAAGCTGTGAATATGACCTTATCCGGATAAAGGGCCTTTGAAAATACAATTCAGCTAACGGTCTCAAGAGAGCATCATTTTTCATAAGGGTGGCTCCTAAGTCCAATTATGTTTTCTTGTATGAGGAAAGAAGTGGAAAAGATGTGTACGGATGCATGGGAGAAAAGAGATCGGAGTCATTACCCTACAAGTGACAGATTGCCAAAGATTGCCGGCAACCATCAGAAACTACCAGAGATGCGCGGGATGGAGTCTCTCAGACTCTACAAAAAGAGCCAACCGGCCATCACCTTGATTTCAGACTTTGGACCTCCAGAACTGTGTGTGAATACACTTTTTTTTAAAGCTATCAATAGGTGGCAGTTTATTACAGTAGCCCTAGGAAACTAATACAGGCTCATTCACAAGCTGAGGCACGAAGGGGCACATTGGCAGACAGAGTGCAAGAGAGCATAGGATGACTGTGGGCTATTAGGTGAACTGGAACTCATACGCACCCAAAACCCGGGAACAAATTTCCACCAGAAGGCTTTCTCTTTTCTCTTTGTTTCACTCAGTGTAATGTCTCTCATTGCAAACTGGCTTTCTTTGCTTGGCAAGAAACCTTGCTGCTAATATCACTTGGATTTTCCATTTTGTGTTGTACATCGTCTCAGTCAGAACGAATTCCTTTTTAAACTTCCAAATCCTATGGAAGTATTCTACTTTCCTAATTCAGGTTGTGCCTATCCTTGAACTAATCAAGAAACGTTAAGCTGCCAATATTCTATCAAATATGGCAGCTCCTAAGGACTTTTATGAAGAGGTGGAGGTTCTGAAGATACAGGTGTCCAGCACCTACTTTTCTGCCTGCAACGCCATTGCTGGGTTTTTTCTTAAGGACAGCAGTGTGGTATTTACAAAGGCATTTTTCTCTGTGGACAAGATCTGCAAGTGAGTCTGAGCTCTGCCATTTATAGAAGGTATGACATTAGCAAGTCATTTGACTTGTCTGAGCTTCATTGTCTTCTTTTGAAAAATGAAGATAGATTCATTGGTAAATACCCCACATCTAGACAGATCTCAATGTTTGGTTAGTGAATATCGTAGAAGCACAGAACTTGAATGGACCGTAAAGACAGACGAGGTCAATCATATTATTTTAACAGATAAAATTTCAGAACTTAAATCGGTGAGAAAATTAGGGCAAGAATTTAAGTTACTTAACTACCAGAGTAGTGCTTCTGTGCTGGAGGATCTGTTCCTGTTCCTGTGGATATAAAACAAGGTCTTGTCTGAAAAGTGTCATTCAACTCAGGAGAAAGCACCTCCACCTGCTTTAGTGAGGGGTCTCCAGAAGCACCAACTCAATAGAAAATACATGTATAATTCTGCAGGGGGATTTATTGAGTAGACTTATAGGATCAGAGGTGGGGAGAATCCACCGTAGCCATCTGTATGCTGAAGAACAGGCAGATTCAGTATCTCCTCTTCCAAGAAAACAGAAGCCTCAGAATCAGAGGGATCAAAGTTGTAGCACCAGTCTAAGTTTGAAAGCCTAGAAGCTCACTGGAGATTTGCTGGTGAAAGTCTGCACAGGAAGACTGAAAAAACTGGAGACCTGGAGACTGGTGGCCAAAGGTGATGGCAGCAAAGGATGCACCTGCAGAAGACTGGAGCTCTTCCAAACAGAGACGCTTGCTTCCTTCTTATTTCTCTTTTTCGTTCTATCCAGGCTACAGCCTATTGGATAGAACCCTGTAACTGGGGTGGGTCTTGCCCCCTCAGTTGGGTGGCCTACATGTCAGTCATCCACAGACATATGTAGACCTGTGCTTTACTAATCTGCTAGGTGTTTCTTAATTTGGGCACACTAATATGTCACAATTAATGGTCACATTCTCTTAGAAAAAACATTGATGTTAGGCTTTGGATAACATAGTAATCTGGGGGTAAAGATGTCAAAACAGAAGGTCCAAAGAAATGGATTGAAAACTAAGATGTGAGGGACCTCACAAGGTCTAAACAATTTCCTCTGTCCTTGAGCCTATAGAAGGTAATTATTTGAGACAGTAGTCAGAAAAAGACGAGAAGTCAATGTATGACCGGAACTCTCTAATTTTCAAGCCTCATCATTTATGTCCCCCTACCGTTTTTCTTTTCTTTTTGCCATCGCTTATTATACAATGGCAGCATTTGAAAGAGCCCACCTGTTTCGGTCTTGCAGTGAAGAAATTAAGAGAAAGTTTTTACCTTCCTTGGGCAAATGTTGCGTCAAATAAGAAACTATCACTATGTCCAGTGACTACATTTCAGTTCTTTTTTTTAACTTCATAACAATTTGATCCTGAATGCTTCTGTTTTAAAGTTTTAATAAGATCAATTATGCTTTCAGTTTTATCTGGATCAAAAAAATCTAGTTCCCTCAGAACACCGTGATCGGAGCCAACAAGACCTATACAGACTGTTACATATCTGCGTACCAATGTATGTTTGCAGATATATCACTGGTAATAAGGGATATTTACAAAAAAAAAACGATTTTTAAAGGCCCCATTCTGTTAGAAATACTGTTTAAAATGACTACTCTGAGCAGAAGAATGTTATCTGCATTTGCTATTTTTTTAGCTATCTGTAGAAATGATTCAGCATTTTCTTTAACATGTGAATTTATCAATATAGCGAAGTGAAGACTTGAAAATGGTGGAACATGTGCTTTGGAAGTATGAGTGTGTCTAGGAAGTGTGAGTATGGTCTAGGAAGACCATACTCAGTTAATCCACAGTGTGTCATTGTATACCCAACAAACTAGGAAAATTCAATCTATCGATATCATCATTAGGTTCTAACTCTTCGTTACTTTTGTCAAGACAAACATTAACCCAGAAGTTCCACCACTTCTTGTCCAGCCTGAAACCTATTTTCCTTTTATCAGTGACCCTCTTCCCTCGTGTCCCTTTTCAGCCCAGTAGGTGCCGAAACGGCTCACTTATCAGAGCACTTCACAAAAGTTTCTGTCCCCAGGTCTACAATTTCTCAATTCTTAGATTTTGTAAATAAAATGTCATAATTATCATATTTCTAAGGAATTTACTTTTTCTCAACGTCCTCTGCAAAATGTATATCATGTTATTTTGGCCAATGAATAGCTTCTCGATGTATATGTGCAGCCCCGAACCTTTTGGCATGACTGCAATACTCTGCGATAGAAGAGTCTTGTATACAGTATTCATCCACCCATCCATCCAGTTCATTCAGTCAGTATGCTCTGAGTTCCTATTATGTTCCAGGTTATTTCCCTAGGTGCTTGGTGTATAGTAGTGCACAAAACAGACAAAGTTAACTAGCTCTCATACAATCCATCAGGTAAAATAAACAAAAAATGAGCTATAGGAGGAGGAAAAAAGAGTAGAATAAGGGTAATCAGGTGTGCTGGCAGAAAAAGTGGTACAAGCTGCAATTTTAAATAAGATAGATAAAGGGAATTTTATTGATACGATTTCTGAGCAAAGGCTCTAAGTCCATGAGGGAGTTAGACATGTAAATACACAGAGAAAGGTAATTCTAGGCAGATGGGGTGGGAGAGAGAGCACTTTGCTGGTAGTGGTAGGCAGAGAAATGTCCCCAGAGAGACCCATATCCTAATTCCTGGAATGTATGAATACATTGCCTTACATGGCAAGAAGAATTTTGCTCATGTGATTAAGGTAGAGATCCTGAGATGAGAGATTATCCTAGACTATCCAGGTGTGTCCAAAGTAATCACAAGAATGCATATAAATGAGGGGGTGGCAGAAGAATCAGTCAAAGATATGTGATGGAGGCAGAAGTCAAATGATATGATTGCTACCTTTGCAAATAGAAAGGGCCTTTGTTCAAAAGGAGTATGGGCAGCCTGTACCAGCTGTTAAAAACAAGGAAATGGATTTTCCACTAGAACTTCCAGACAGAACCCAGCACTTTGATTTGACCCACTGAGGCCCATTTCAGATTTCTGACCTCTGAAACTATCATAGATTTATGTTGTTTTAGCCACTAAATTTCTGTTAGTTTGCTCAATAGTAATAAGAAACTACTAAACTGCTTAAAGAAATAGAATATTCATTTACATAGTCAGATTTTTCAGATCATATTATATTGTGCAGCTAATACATGCCAGATAACTGAGTCAGGGATGACGATTCAGAGCTAAAGCTTTCAACTTGACATCTACAAATCAATGACAATTCCTTTAAAATACACAAAAGGTATGATTAAGGCTAAAAGAAGAAGTTGTGAAAACGTATAACAAGGGACATCTAATCAGACTGAGGAGGAAGGAAATAGCAAGGAATACTTTCGAGTGAAAGTGATATTTTATGTAGAATCTAAATGATTATTAGCAACTAATCTGGCAAAAATGAGAGATGATGCTATTTGTCAACATAAATAAAGTCAAGGTCAGCAATAAGAGAACTTGACGCATCCAGGGAACTGTGAATAGTTTCCTACTCACTGGGAAGTAAAATGAAATCATAAGAAGCCAAAGGCCTGCACGTGGATAAGGTATCGAGCTTGAATAATAAAAATGAGTTAATATTAATTAATGCTATTATTGAGGTATCATTTACCTGCACAGATTTCTGGGGTAGAGTTTGATTAAATTTGACAATTGAAATCACTTGTATAACCTATAGCCTAACAAGATACAGTTAATTCTGCTCTAATGTGAATGTGAATTCCTAAAAAATTACCCTTATAAAATCACACAATAAAAATTACCTAAGATTTATGCAAAAAAAATATGGAACTAGGGCAAAACGCTTTATCAGTTACCTGTAAAAATAGACAGGAGCCTAATAAATAAAATAGTACAGTTTTACACATTAGATGATTAAAATGTTTATACAATAAATATTGTGCTTTATTTTGAAAAATACCTGATGACTGCTTGTGTGAAAGTGGACATGAGAAGGGTTGTAGCTTGTGAATTATTGTGAGATAGAGGAAGGGTGGTTATCTGAAATTAGATGAAAAGATGTTTGAGTGTGGCCCATCATAACCAAGGTGATCTTGGGTATCTAGTAGATATTTGAAGTGTGTATTTTTGTGTGTGAGATTGGTGTGTTCCTGCAAAGCTCAGTTCAGCTAGATGCAATTCTCTGCATTCACCTCATGTTTTCTGCAGACAAAATCATGCATAAGCAAATAAAAATTCTGCATCATGCCAAGCTTTTATTTTTTTCTTTAGTATATGTTTGTAGTGCATATCTTTCCCTAATATATCAATTGCACTGGAACAAATTGACATTTTCAAAACAGCTAGTATAGCTAAATTAACTGGATAGAACATTTGCGTCATCCTCAAAAGATGATCCTGCCCCAATCACCGATTCTCACTCCCAGACTACTCCAATTTCTATCATCATAGATTAGTTTTACCCATTATAGGACTTCAAATACTACATGGAATAATACAATATAAACCGTTTTGCTCCTCTGAGGCTCATTCATGTTGCCTTCGTCTAGAGTTTATTCTTTTTTTGGTTAAGTAGTATTCCATTATATGGATACAATAATTTGTGTTTCCATTTTCCTGTTGATGCTTATTGTGGCCTCTTCCAGTCATATCTAAAACTGCTGTGAACATTTTTGTACAAATATGCCTATTTACATATGTTTTCATTTCCCCTGGGTAAAAACCCAAAAGTGAAATCCTTCAATCATAAAGTAGGTATATGTTTTGCTTTATGTCAAACTAATTTCAGAAGAAATTGCACCATCTTACACTACTAGAAATAGTACATGGACTGTGAGATTTGGAGTTGTTCTTCCTCCCAGTGGAGCTGGCTGTGGTTGGTCTTCCAGCCATTCCAGTAGGTGCACAGTGGTATCTCATTAGGACTTTAGTCTGCATTTCCCAGACGGCTAATGAGATGGAGCACTTTTTCCTGTGCCAACCGGCCATTCATATAGTTTTCTTTGCGAAGTGCTTTATATTCATTTTTTTGGTTGTTTAACAATGTTTTCTTTTTGCTTCATTTTTTTCTGAGGCATAGCTAAGAAATTCTTGTCAAATTCCAAGTCATACATGTATTCTTTCAATTTTTTTTTTTTTTTTTGTGGTGCCGGGGATCGAACTCAGGCCCTTGTGCTTACAAGGCAAGCACTCTAATCACTGAGCTACATCCCCAGCCCCAATATTGTATTATTTTCTCATTCGTTTTTGTTGTTCACAGTGCCAGGAATCGACCCCGGGTCTTACACATGCTAGGCAAACACTCTGCCACTGAACTGTACCTCCAGGCCTTTCTTTCAAAAGATTTAGTTATAGAACTGCAAATTTCAGGGTTTTGTCTATAATCAGTTTCAATTTCGTGTATGATAGTGCTCTTAGTTTCTTCTTTCCTACAGTGTGTACAATTAATATTATTTCTTCTTTAATTTTTGATAACATTTGCCAGTGAATTCATGTGAGTTTGGGGTTTTATTTGTGAAAAGGTTGTAAAATTACGAATCGATTTTTCTATAGATGTAGGACTATTCTAATTTTTAATTTCTTGTGTTAGCTTTAGTAATTTGTAGTTTTCAAAGGATTAGTTCTTGTTATGTAAATTGTCAAATTTTTCCTCATAAGGTCATTGATAGTATTTACTTATCAAGCTTTTAAGTTCAAATATCTCCTCTTTCAATAGTAATTTCAATAATTTATATTTTCTTGGTTAGTATTGCTGGAAGGCTGTCAATTTTATTAATATTTTAAAAATAATTCTTATTTTCATTGTTTTCTCTCCATATACCAATTTTTCCATTTAATGTATTTTTGTTTTTACCTTTATTATACCTTTCCTTATTCTTACTTTGGGTTGACTTATTTTTATTTCTCTAGCTATTTAAATTAGAATCTAAGATTACTGCTTTTAAGTCATTCATATTTTCTAATATAAACATTTAAAACTTTAACTTTCTTTTTAAACACTGTTTTTAACATAATACAAATTTTGATGTCATATTTTCATATCTATTTAGTACAAAATGTTTTTAAATTTCTTTTTAATTTTTTTGTTTGATATATGGTCTAATACATTTTTAACTTAATTTCCAAATATTAGGAGATTTTTTCCAAATGCCTTTCTGTTATTGATTTCTAACTTAATTCTTTTGTGGTTGGAAAACATACTCTAAATTATTTAAATTTTAGAAAATTTATTGAGAGTTGTATTATTGCTCAGTATAGACTTTATCATTGATGATTGTCTTTGGTCACTTAGAAAGGATGTGGTTCTGAAATTATTGAGAGTATTTTACAAATATGACTGGTTGCCAGTTGTGATGATTCAAATCTTCCATATGCTCATTGATTTTATGTCTAGTTATTCTGTCAACGGAGGGGAGAGTGTTGAAATCTCCTTCACTAATTGAGTATTTGTCTATCACTCCCCCTTGTTCTATTTTTACTTCATGAATTTTAATGCTGTTATTAAATACGTACATTCCCTTTGAGTCTGATATGACTTGTGTCTACATGTTCCCCGAAGCTTCATATAGTCATAGGTGGTGCTTTTCAGAGGTGGCTGAATCTACGGTGTGTGATGCTGGGGTCAAGGTGTGTGATTACTAAATTACTCCACTGATTGATTTGGCATAGTTCTGGGTGTGGATAATAGGAAGGCCCACCCTCTGTGTGAGCGCTACCCATCCTAAGGATGTGTTGCCTGGATAGACTATAAGGGGCAGAAAAAAGGCTTCTGATTTCTGCTTGCTACTTCCCTGCTGGCTGCCTTCTGCCTTCTCTGCTTTACCATGGACTGTTTCTCCTCTGCAATGCAATGCCCCTCTGCTATGCCACCCTGCCTTGGAGCCAGTGGATTGTGGACTGAAACCTCTACAAACTGTAAGCTGAAATAAACTTTTCATTCTTTAACTTTGGGTGTCAGGTATTTTGTGTCAGTGATGAGAAAAGTAACCGAGACATAGTCTTATTGTCAAATATCTCTTGTCTGTTAAAATTACATTTTTCTGGGCTGTGTTTTGTTTCATATTAATACAGTCACTCCATCATTCTATGGTTCATATTTTTCATGATTTATTTCCTATTCTTATTTTCAAAGATAAATATGTCTTTGTAGGTTAATCTTCAAGTCCAGCAAATATTGGATTATGCTTTATAATAAAGTGTAACTTCTTACCATTTAATATGATATTTGATATAGTTAACATTTAATTTATTTATTAAAATGATTAGATTTAAGATTCCTATGCTGCTATTTGTTTTCTATTTGTATTTTGTTTCTTTTTTAACTTTAGCTTGAATTTTTTTTTTACTACCCCATTGTAAATTTTCTATTGGCTTATTAAATATTCTTCACTTTAGTTTTTAATGATTGTTACAGGATTTTTCATATAGATCTTTACATTATCATAGTGCCTTGAATTAATTTCAGCCTTTGCGTAAACTACAATAAAATTTAATTTTACATTCTGTTTTTTTATTTCCCAAATATTGCTATATATTTCAATTTTACATGTTACAGAAATGACTTGTCTTTTAAAGAAATTAAGAAACAAAAAATATATCTCATATTTACTCACAAAGTTGCTATTATAAGTGTGTTTTATTCCTTTGTGTAGATCTGAATTATTATCTTAAATTATTTTTCCACAACTTTAAAAGTTTCATCACTTCCTGTGCTGTAGAACAGGACTGCTGGTGACAAACCCTCAAGCTTTTTCGTCAAAAAATAGTGTACTCTTATTTTACCTTTTTGTTTTGCAGTTCTGGTGACCTTCATTTGTGAGGAATATTTTCCATTGAGTGTAGAACTCTATATTGACTTTTTCCTTTTAGCATTGAAAAATTATAATTCCATTGTCTTCTGGCTTACATTGTTTTTGATATGAAGTCAGTAGATTTACTCATGACCATTTCACTATATGTAACGTGTCTGTTTTCTCTGGCTTCTTTAAAAGTTTTCTTATTATTACTCATTTTCAGCTATTGAGAGATGATGTACCTTAAATGGTTTCTAGGGATTCATTTTTCTTGAGCTTTTAAATCTTCTTACATCTCTGAGTTTATAGTTTCTTTTTAAATCAAGCCTAGAAAATCCTCAACTATTATTGCTTAAAATTTTTTTCTGTTGCCTTTTTTCTCTTATTGAGGTCCTCTAATCTTGGGGAAGTAATTGAATGTTGTCACAGGCCACTAATGTTTGGTTTATATTTAAGCCTCCCCCACCAGATTGGATAATTTTTATTTTCCTGTATTCAAGATAATGTGCTTTTTATTTTGCTGCTAATCTCATCAGTGAATTTTTTACTCTGTGTGTGTGTGTGTGTGTGTGTGTGTGTGTGTGTGTGTGTATTTTGGGGGAAGCTATAGGATTTATCTTTGGTTCTTTTATAAAATTTCCACCCTTTATTTGTTTCTCTGCTTCTTACTTCACTTTATGCTTTCCTTTAAATGGTTAATTTAAGTCCAATAGCTGTTTTAAAGTTCATGTCTGTTAGCTCCATTACCTTTGCCATTTCTGGGTATGTTTCTATTCACTCATTTTTCTTCTAGTCATGGTCTTCATACGTCAAGTCATTTTTAATTTGATGCCAAACTGTAAATCCTATAGTGTTGAATGTCTGGCTTTTGTCGTTTTACTTAATAGAGTGGTGAGTTGTGCTCTGGCAGGCAATTAAAGCAAGGTATCTTGATTCTTTTGAGTCTTGTTTTTAAACTTTGAGCAGGTCTAGAATAGCCTCTATTTAGGGATATATTTGTTCTTTTCTTTCTCTTTTTTATCAGTGGGTTTTTGAACACAGGGTCTTTGCTCTGAGCTACATCCTCACCCCTTTTTAAATTTTGAGATAGGGCCTTGCTAAGTCACTAAGTTGCCTGGGCTAGGCTCAAACTTATGATTCTGCCTCAGCCTCCCAGAGTCCTGGGATTACAGATGTGCATCGCCATACCTAGTCGAATTTGCTCTTTGCTTAAGTTGAATTTGCTCTTTGCTCTTTGCCTCTCTGGGTTTTCTACTAAGCACTGTGGGTGTTTAAGGAGATTTCTACACTCTGGTTGGTTGCATCTTCTCTAAGCTTCATGCGAGCTCTAGAAAGTGTTCTACTCACAGATCCTCAGCAGTTTTCTTTCACCAGTTGTTGTCTTTGTCCATTCATTGCTCTGAACTGGATTTCGTGGTTTCTCATTCTTCATACATGAAGCTGTGTGCTCAGCCAAACACTTAGTATAGATTTCTGAAATTCTTCTGAACAGTTCTTTTATTTGGCAACCTGACCCATAAATTCTAGCCAAGACAGGAGGTATAAATTCAATTCTCTTTCTCTTTGACCTAGAAGACCATTGTGTTCTGAGCTCTCTTTTCTGTTCTACAGATCAGGAAGTACCTCCAAACAGAAAGGCAGGAAATTATGGAACTGATCTCATTGCATTTGTTTCCCCAAGTAATGACTATTCTCTGTTGCTGTTGTTCAACATATTAAAATGTATGTCTCATATTTTATCCAGATGTACAGCTATTTATGACAAGAATTTTATATATATATAAAAAGCATAATATATATATATATAAAGCATTTTATATATATATATATATATAAAGCATAATGAGACTTCAGCAATCACAAGTGGTAATAATCATTTAGGTTTTTGCACACAACCTTATTTTCAGTTTTCTTTCCTCTTCTTTCTCTTTCTTTCTTTCCTTTGTTCTTTCTTTCTTTCTTTTTCTCTTTCTCAGTACTGAAAATTGAATTCAGGGCCTTGCTTATGCTACACAAGCACTCCACTACTGAGCTATATCTCCAGCCCCTCGATCTTTTATGTAAGTTTTGTAGCTCACATGTTACTTAAACCAGTGAGAATTATAGCTATGAAAATATTTTTCTATTTTTTTCATACTAAACTTCATTTCTTTTCATACTGTATTCACCTAAGGTAGAGAATAATTCTGTTGACAGGGAGGCTAATTAGAATTAATTATACCCTAATAGACCTGACAGACTTTACACGAATGTCTTAGTTACTTTCTAATTGCTGGGACAAAATACTTGACACCCACTAGTTAAAAGAGTAAATGTTCCTTTAGCTCACAGTTTGTAGAGGTTTCAGTCCATAGTCAGCTGGCTCCAAGGCGGGGTGGCATAGCAAAGGAGCATCACAGAAAGAAACCATTCATGGCATAACAGTCAGGAAGTAACAAGACTGTTTTCTTCTTTCCCTTTTTACTCCGTCTAGGCTTCAAGCCTATTGGTTGGTGCCACCACACCCAGGGTGGTTCTTTTCATCATCCACACCCAGAACTATAGTAAAGCAATCACTGAACAAATCCAGCATTACACACCCATGATCCAGTATTGCATTCCCATGATTCCCCCAAAAGCTCCACCTATGAATACATGAAACTAGATATAAAATATAACAATGAAACTCAGTATAAAGTGAGTTTGTTCTTTGTATTCATATGACTGATCAGAAAGAATGAACAATGTTCATGATATTTGTGAGACACCAAATAGAGTGTCCATGACAATAAAGCAAAAGCAAACTGTTTGATTCTTATGTATTCCTATTGTTCAGATTGTAAAACTTCATGTCCATTAACTTATGAACTGATCTCATGGACCAAAAATGTGTTCATCATTTTGAATCACACATTACCTGTTACTAGTTTCATGATATTTCTCTGATACAGACCCATTTAACAGTTTGTATTAAGGGTTCTTTTAGATTGTACTTAGGCCTTATAAATGTTGAGTACCTGGTAATATCCAAGTAGATATGTTCAAAACCAAGTTTGCAAATGCATAGATTCCTTTGACAACATAAATATGAACATTCTTTATCTAGTCATTCACCAGATGTATTTTTTATGCCAGGTACTGTGTTAAGTACTGTAAAACATGGTGAACTCTATTAGGTATGTAATAGAATATATTTTAGAAAAAGGCTCTATGTCTTATTAAAATGTGAATAAAAATCATCATTTTTATTGCCTACACAGTGCACAAACCAAGAATTTGAGACCCACCTTCCTAGCCTCCCATTCCAGAAACTTGAAAGCTATCATTAACCCTAAGGAAAAGATTTGCTTGCCACTGATTTCTTTTCCAAAATGCGAAGTTTCCTTGAGAATATTGTAATTACATTTTATATTTGTTAACTATAAAATCGACCTTAACTGTTGGTAAACACTGTAAGCTCATTCTTTTTGTTTGTTTGTTTTTTTCTTTTACAAAAATTGAAGTCATAACGTCCTTGGCCTAAGGAATTGATGAAAGAGTTTGTTACTCAGTAATAGTTTTTCTTAATGCAGTGTCAATCATTCTCAGTTTTTAAATAACGTCTAAAATTATTAAACATGTATGAGAAGCAAATGCCAATCAATTTCTGAGACTTTTGTCTAAAAATACATAAAGCCCAAGTTGTACTGTGGGGACTAACTGATATTATCAATAGTAAATGTCCTTTCTTCATTTGAGCTTGGCTAGAATTTATATCTGGTCAGGCTGATTTTATATTTGTCCTGAATGACACTTTTAACAGGTGGTATATTATAAGAAACACAAAAACACAACAAGTGTGTCTTTGGTATTTAAGACTTTATTTAAATTAGATTGCATCCATACCTTTAAAACATAACCTCAGGTATATTAAATATAAAAGCCAGAGATGTAATATGTTTTATATATTTTTTCCCATTTTCTGAAATAAATCAGTGATATCTAAGGATATGTATATATAACTAATAATGGATGCATGCATTTATACAAACAAAAATGTTTGCATTTTTAAATTGTATTAAATATTTATTTACCCTTGAAACTCCAAATATTTAGAATATCTCATATCAACATGAAAGAAATACAGCTAATTTGAAAAGTAAAGCTTTTCGATAGTTTAATTTATGCAATTTTATTTGACTTTTTTTTTTAAAGAATTAATTATTTTGGCATCATGCAGACATTTTGAAGAAATACATTTGCTCATAATTGCTAAATGATTGACTTCTATGTAACATACGTTAAATATTTGTAAAGATTTTTTTATCATGAGTACTTAAAAGACAACCAGTTATTCAGCCAGCTTCAACATAAGGACTTCACTGAAATAGGCTTAGGCAGAATGACATCACCACATGTTTTTGTCTTTAGTCTTTTTTTTGTGTGTGTGCCGGGGATTGAACTCAGGGCCCTGTACTTGCTAAGCAAGCGCTCTGCCTCCAAGCTAAATCCCCAAACCCTGTCTTCAGTCTTAAAAGGACAATGAACAGTAGAATTATTTCAGTTTAGCGTCAGAGATCCATACAGCTCCATGGAAGCTATCAGTACTTAAGGTCTATATGGACAGTTTTAAATAAATATAATAGAAGGGAAACTTTTATGGAAATTTAATTCAAAATAGTGGAGAAAAATAAGTCTAGTTCCTATGAAACCAAGGAAAGAAGCCAAAAAAAGCATATTAATATGGAGTAATTAATCATATGTTATTTAAAAGCCATCTGAGCTGTATAAAATATTCACACTGAAGTTACTCACAAACATACAAAAAAGGACACTTTATGTGTTCAATTCATATTTCTTTTTTCCCCTGTTCTATATTTTGTTGTTCTAAAGAAGTCAACATATGTTGAAAATATGCTTTAACTTAAAAATAATTGTTCCATCTTGTAAATGGTATATTAACCTATAGAGCATCTTCAATTCTCTTCGATGCTATGAACAAGGAAAGTGCGTATTTAGGGGATTCTTTCACTTTATCGTCAGCCTGTGATGGGTATGAGTCAGGCATACACGCAGTTTTTTATTTAAGCATGATCACAAAGACAGTATCATTAAACAATGGTTTTCAATTGACTTTCATCTTTTTATTTTTTAGGAGCTTCTCAATAGTGTTAAAAATGTAATGACCATCATCAGTATTTGTGGATATTCAAGTATGATGTGGGGTGACCAGTTGTCCTGATTTGCCTGTGATTGCAAAATCTTCTGGGATATGAGATTTATAGTACTAAAACAAGTAAATCAGGACAGATGGCCACTCTGAAGGAGGGATGCTGGCTAAGTGGCTAATAGAAGTACAGCTAGTACATATTTATTGAGGACCTAAATTTCAGGCATGATGTTAAGCACATAACTCTTGTCCTTTCATTTAATCTTCATGAAAGTTCCTGGAGATAGGTGCTAAATTTCATTTCCATTATTAGAGATGATGAAACTGAGATTTCGTTAATGCAATACATAGATTTAACTAACACATTCACATTAATATATGATCTTTAAACTCCTTTTATTACCTCTTGGGTTCTATTATAGTATGACATATACAATATCATTTTATGTTAGGCCTTATGGACAATGAATAAAAAAGTAAATTTTAAAGAGAATTGTTTCACCTTAGAGGGGGATCATCTATTAGAACAATGCACCTTTACTTTAGTGGAATTGGCTGATCTTGTAATATGCTGATGAACAGGAGTGAAGTCAATCATCGTTTTTAAGTAACTTGATTCTAATTCATTTTGATGTAGAAGGATCAGAACTTAAACTAACTTTCATTTTATTGCAAGAGACAGACAAGATTTAGACCATACATTGAACAGGTTTGTTATGCTCCTCCTCCTTCTTTTTTCCTTCTCCTTTTCTTCCTCCTCCCCTCCTCCCTCCCTTCTGTCCTTGCCCTCTTTCTCTTTCTTTTTTCCTCCTCCCCTCCCTCTTCTCCTTCTTCTCCTTCTTCTTCTTCCTCTTCTTCTTCTTCCATTCTTCATCTTCTTCCTCTTCTGCTTCTTTTTGAGGCCCACACAAAAGAGGACATAATTTAGGTGGGGCATGGAGAAGAAGGGAAGATTCAGAAGCATGTAAGAGAAGGATGGAAGTCTGAAGAGGACAATGACAGGAGGCTGTTGAAGAGGTGGCATGAGCTGGAGTGAGGGTGATGGAACAGGAAAAGCTCCTCCAGTTTGCACCAGTCCAGTGCTGGGAACATCACGATGCTGCGGACAAGTGCCTTTTCTACTCCATCTTTCCTTAAGACCCAGAACTATCTGATGTTTGAGCTTGATTTCTAAAGGTATTATGACTACCAAGTTACATGTGAACCCCAGTGAAATACATAGTTGGGTAGTAGAGTTGATAGGGAACATTCTGGAACTTCTTATACAGGATGGAATTTCTCATTCTCTGGCTTGACCTAAGCCTGTGTAGATGGGGCTTTGCTCTCTGCCTCAGCTGTCAAAAGGATAAGTATAAAAGCAAAGAAATGGACTTGGGAAAACACAGGAACAGATTATGTGTCACCTCTATTTTTTCAAATCATTTGGAAAACCAAATACTCAAATTCAAATTATAAATATAGGAAATAAGTGAATGGATAAACGAAATATGACAAACGTTAGCCTTGAAAGGGGAAGAAATGCTGATACATGCTACAACATGGATGAAACTGGAGGACATTATTCTAAGGGAGATAAGCCAGTCACGAAAAGACAAATCCTGTGTGGTTCCCTTTATTTGAGGTATTTATAATGGAAATATTCATACAGACAGAAAGTAGAATTGTGACTACCAGGGACTGGGAGAGGAGAAAATGGGAAGTTATTGTTTACTGCGTACTGAGTTTCAGTTGTACAAGATAAAAAAAGCATTTTGGAGATGGATAGTGATGATAGTTATGAGACAGTGGAAATATACTTAATGCCACCTAAATGCACACTTAAAATGGTTAAGGCATTGTGTATGTTTCAGCACAATTTAAAAGAAGGAGGAAGAAAAGAAGCCTGGATCTTTCAGGGTGCACAATTTATAGCATGTGGTGGACTTAATGTGGTCAATTTGAGCCAGAACCCCCAGCTGGACTGAGTTGGTGTGATGCTGGGCATAGAGGATCCACCTGAGAATTGTTGCTGACGCAACGCAAGGCAGAGAGGGAGCTGAAGCTAACTGGCGGGCTGTTTCCCAGGAGAAGCTCTGCTGCGGCCGGTTCTTCTGAAAGGAACTCGGCTGTTCTCATTGAGGAAGGAGCTCGGGGCCTTGCTGTCATCGAGGATGGCTGCTGTTGCTTCGGGGGAGCTCTGGTTGTCATCTCTGCTGTGAGTATCATATCCTGGTTCCAGGGAAGATTTCTTCAGCCATCATCTGCAGACATGGATGTACGTGAAACAGTACCGTGGGCTCCCGGCCCTTGATTGGATCTTTTGGGTCTCCAGTTCCTAGATAGACATTCGGGACTTCCTGCATCTGGCTTGTGGGTGAAGATGGTAACCTATAAATGTCCTCTATTAAATCTTCTCTCTTACAACCATTGGCTCTAGAAAATCTAACTAAGACATAGCACCATAGGAAGAATGCCTGTATTTTTGTCTTTGTTCTGAGGAGAGTTTGCTAAACAGTTAAGCAGGTCTCTAACTTGACGTGTCTTTGGTTTTCTCATCCATAAATGGGGAGGGGAAATCCTCTTATCATGCAAGTGTTTCTTTTGAAGAACAATAGAGTTCTCTCTTAAAGGCCAAATGAATAAGACTCATCTTTTCTCTTCTTTATCTGCTGCCCTTTTATGGTTGTTGTGGTTTGTGTCTAGATGTCCCCCAAAGCCTCATGCATTCATAGTGGGGCTTTTTCAGAGGTGGCTGGATCCAGCGTGTGATACTGGAATTAAGGGTGTGTGATTACTAAATCAGTCCACTGATTGGTTTGGCACTACCCTAATCCTGGCAACCTGGATATGATATAAGGGGCAGAAAGAAGCTGCTTAGGTCACTTGCTTGCCTTGCTGTCTTCTGCCTGGTTTGAACTATTTCTCCTCTGCTATGCCCCTCTGCTATGCCCCACTGCCATGGCACCTTGCCTTTGGGGCCAGCTGACTATGGATTAAAACTTCTGCAAACTGTGATCTAAATAACCCTTTCCTCTTTTAACTTTGAGTGTCAGGTATTTTGTCTCATTAATGAAAAAAGTAACTAAGACAATGGTTTAAATAAAGAATGCCCCATCAAAGTCTCATGTGTTCAGAGGTGGGGCTTTTGGAAGGTGATTGGATCATAAAGCCACTAACCTCATCCATGGATTAATCTACAGATGAATTCATAGTTGGATGTTCTCTTAGGAGTTAGGGTCTGGTTGGAGAAGGTGGGTTACCAGATATGTGCTTTTGCAGGGCATAACTTTCTCTCTGGCTCTTCTTTTTTGTGTTTCCTGGCTGCCACAGGTTGAATGACTTTCCTCTGTCATGGTGTTTCTGCCTTGGACTCAGCTGACCATGGACTGAGCCATCTGAAACTGAGCTGAACAAGCCTCTCCTAAGTTGCAGGTATCAGATATTTTGTTCTATTGACATGAAGGCTGAATTCATGCCTTAATTTCAAAAAAAAAAAAAAAAGGAAAGTTTGATCATGAAGCCAGAATGTAGTACAAGAAGGGCTGCTACAAATGCTTCAGACTTTACTGCTATACTTTGGGACATGGAAAGCGACTACAGGGCTGGGCTGGATGGTAGTAGAAAACTGCACGGAGACTCCGCCAAAGATCTGGACATCTTAGTGGCTTTTACTCCGTGCAGAAAGGCCTAGGAAAGTTGCGATTTCCCCAGCGCTGCTGGCTCCCTTTCTTAAATCCTTTCTAACTCTCATGTGTGGCAAAGTTCTTATACCGTCATCATAAAGTGATGTTCCTTTGAGAATCAATCACTGAAGCAACTAGTGAGGGCACTAGAGCCAATTATTTAAGAACTCTGGAGATACAAGATTTACTTTTGAATTCTTCCTCAGGCCACTCAGTGGCTATAAGTCCTGGTCAATTTACTAAATCTCTTAAACCGTAATTTTCTAATGTGTACATGAGAGATAGTAATAATCTACCTTCTTCAGAAGTTGTGAAGATGGTGTCAGATATGTCTAGTCCATTTAGTTTATAGAAAGTATTCAATATATGTTAATATTTATTAATTAAATTATTTCCAGAATAGGAAAAAGTGGGCAGGGCCTATTTTTAGCAATGGTATAGAACTCTACATAAAAATTTTCTTTTTGTTGGTAGAAATCTAAGTAAGTAGAGCTATTATGGAAAACAGCATGGAGATACTTCAAAAAATTAAAATAGATCTGCCAAGTGATCCAGCAATCTCACTACTGGATATGTATTCAAAGGAAATGAAATCACTATGTCAAAGAGATATCTACATTCTTGTTTTCTGTGGCATTATTCATAATAGTCAAGATACAGAATCTAAGTGTCCATCAATGGATGAATAGATAAAGAAAATGTGGTGTACTTACCCAAGGAAATCCTGTTGTCTGTGACAACATGGATGAAGGTAGAGAACATTATGCTAAGTGAAACGAGCCAGACACAAAAATACAAATGCTGTGCAATCTCACTTGTATGTGAAGTCCAAAAAATGTTCAACTCAGAATCAGAGAGTAAAATGGCGGTGACCAAGGGCCAAAGGGATGGAGTTAGAAAAAATCTTACTCTTTGTATGTGTCCCAGAATATTTTTCACTAATGGTTCTTAACCACATATGGAATCACACACTGTGTTTTTGGTTTATCTTATCAGTTCCCTAATACTCTTTTATCCCTTCTTTCCTCATCTTTAAAACACCTTCTTGCATTGCATTTTCTCTACCTCTTGAAAAAATGTTACCAAAGATTGTGATGAATCACAGTGTTTGGCCTTGAAAGTTGGTCAACATAAAAATTCCAAATATAATCCAGCCAGATAATGTTGGTTTTAAATTATTCATGTGATCTGATGAGGAACTCAAGAGCATTTGTAGTCAAACAGCTTTTCTTTAAACGATGCACAACATATCTGAAACAGATCACAGTGAGCTCACACAAGGACAATGTTGAGCTAGAAATGCAGAATCAAACATCAAACACTTCCACTAGGGCTCAAGACTAAGTAGTAAATTCCAAACCATTCCCTTTCTTGCCCCTATTTCCTGTGGGACAAATGCCTTTATTTCTAAAGGGAGTGCACAGGTGAGAGGAAAGCTTCCCTTCCCCCTTACTTCTTATCCCTAAGTCTTTGGCCTGAGCATCAGAGCTTCTGGGAATATATCTCAGCCTTCCTCCACTGGTCTTTGGGTTTAAGTCCCCTCTTCTGTATCTCCAGGGTACCTGTGCATGTAACAGTCATAGTATCTTCCATTGTATTAACCTGCCTGTTCTCTTATCTCCCTTACCCATCATACCCTTGGCTTCTTTAGAGCACTGATGCTTGAAAGCCCATCAAATTCTCCAAAGAGTAATTCTACTTGATTTTTTTTCACTAACAGATAACAGTTTTCCCCCTTGCACATGTAAAAATATAGTCTAGCAGACTTGTATGGAATAAGTATGAATGACCTATATTAATAAAGAATGATAGATTGATGGACATAAAAGGACGTTTTAGCAATCATTGTTTCCACTCCCTTGGCCACTAGCTTGAATTTTCTGGAAAACTGAAAAGATATCAGAATGAAAAGCCACAAAAGTGGCAGTCAACACTACAAATAGGGAATGCTGACCTTAAATGTGTTCACATGGTATATTCAAATAAGTTTTGTTTCCAGGAACTAAGAACAAAGCTTCCTGCTTGCTCTACCTTCATGTCGAGACATATGAGTGCACAGAAAATAATGCAGTTCATATGTCTATGACTCATTCACCTTCCATTCTTCAAGTGCTTAGTTGCAGGAATATACTGAATACTGATTTAAAGTTTCTTTTCTTGACAAGGAAGTTGAGTTTGGGGGAGATAACTCATATCCTGAAATTTGGGGATTTTCAGAGAAATTCCCAACCCAGCAAGTCAAAGAGACTTATAAACTGGTAACCCAAATTTTCCTAGTATAGGTGAGTAATCTTAGGGGCTTAGGAATGATAGTGCTGCAGATGAAATGAGTAAATGGCTAATTGATTCAGTTTCTCAAGAAGTTAATAATCAACACCAAAACTTTGAAGCCATTCCCAATATGCTGCACAGTCATTATTAACCTCCAATATATGATATGAGACTAGAATGTGCAAAAAATGACCCAAAACTTTTGAAAACAATTAAAATAGTAGTCCTTTAGAAAAGTTCTAAGAATGAATCTATTCAAATGTGAATTGCATCATTATCTATGTAAAAAGCTCGTGCTGAACCCTTTTTTCACTCTTCCATTTTTTTCAGTCTGATAAATACACGTTACATAAAATTTGCCATCTTAGCCATTTTTAAATATACAGCTCCATAATAGTAAATATATTCATAATAGTCTCCAAGCATTACCACTGTTCATTTGCATGACTATTCAATACTGAATTTTTAATGCCCCAAAGTGACCATGTATAAGGAAGGGCTTTCTCTTTGCTTCTCTGAATGATGCAGTTCAAAAACACTGAAGGCACCAGACATGAAGCATACAGTTATTATACCAGTACTCTGAGATCCTGAGGCAGGAGGATCATCTTGCCTGGGCAAATTGATGAGACTTTGTTTCAAAATTAAAAACAAATAAAGCGGGTTATCTGGGGACATAGGTTCAGTGTGAAAACTCTGGGTTCAACCTGTAGTACTTCCACAGGGGAAAAAGAAAAAAGAAAAAAAAATGCTAAAATTAGATCTTCAAATGAGAGCATCAATAAGAAGTCAGATTACTAACTATAACTGAAACAAAACAAAGCAAAACAAAAAACAATCTAGTATAAGACTGATACCTCAAAATTAATGTGACTTCCAGAATTGAGGTCTGACTCACAGAGCTGATGAAGTAAGCAACAACAGGGACCAGACTCATGCTAAGTAGGTATCTTAATCCATGTGGGCTGCTGTAACAACAGACCTGAGACTGAGTAATTTCTAAACAGAAATTTGTATCTTACAGTTCCTGAGGCTAGGAAGTCCAAGATCAAGTCTCCATAAGCTTGCTGTCTGCTGAGGATTCAATCACTGCTCCTAAGATGCTGCTTTAAATGTTACATTCTGTAAAGAGGACACTCACTACATCTTCACTTGGCAGCAGGGATGGAAGGTCTAGCTGGTCCCCTTCTGGCCCTTTTATAAGATTGCCAATACAATTCATGAGGGTGGGATCCTCATAACCTATTCACTTCCCACCTCTTGATATTATCACCTTGTGGTTTAAACTGCAATATATGAATTTTGGAAGAGATCTAAACATCCAAACCATAGTAGGAGAGAAAGTGCTAAAGGTCATAATGCATTATTGTGCTAACCCAAAAGAAAAGCAATACATTGAGGTGAGTCCAAATAGTAACACGAGATCTCCAGAATTTAAGAACACTAATCCCTGAACCATCCAGTTCCTGCCTCATAATGCACCAACACTGGCTTGACCACTTCTGGATTCACAGCTCCGTACTTCTTCAGTTAGTCCATTGAACAAATGATTCTGACTGTTAGATTTTCTTCTCATAGTGTATCGATATTTTCTCCGAGTTTCTTCCATCCGTGTTTCCTTTTGAAGAAAATTTATTTACAACAGGTTGAATTATTTGCTCCCACATAGCTCTGTAGGCCTATCTCAGATCTTTCTACTTTTCCTCATAAGGTATAGCCTTTAATCCTTCTACTTTCTAGGTTATTTTCCTCTGAAAATCCTTCTTTTGCTCATTCTATTCTTTAAATATGCTCATTAGAATGAATGTATAGATTTGAAAAATTCATGATGGAGAAATATTGGCTTTGGAGTGAACAGTGGACAAGTTTTCTTTATTTCATAAACTCTCTACAGGTCAATATATATATTTTTCATGTATTTATCACATCTAAGTGGCCTACTTGTAAGGTATTTGCTTACTGGAAATTTCCCTCCTCATTACTTTCAAATTCTTTTGGACTCTTGAGTGAAAGATCTTGCCTCAGACCACACTTAACTCAACGTTAAATGTAGCCATACAGTTCAGGGACAAATAAACAACAAATGATATAAATAAGGAAGAAATGGACTCTGTACATCATTCGAAAGCAAAATGAAGTATCAGTGTTTTATGTGAACATAAGTGGTGGTTGACAGAAAATTCAGGGTTGGATTAGTGAAAGGGGAAGAAAGCCTTATTGGTTTATTTTTTCCACAGAGCCAGATCGGGTAGAAATAGGGTATGTCTGGACACACACAGAATTAATCAAAAAGAGAATGTAAGACTGCATCAATATGTTGTTATTTTTATGGTTATTTATTGAGCTTCATTCATCTATGCAATGGAGAACAGCCCATAGGCTCCATGGGAAAGGTTTGCGTGACATAAACCTTAGCAGAAAACAGATGGTCATCTGATCTTAATAACTGTGTTTAAAGAGCGCTGAAGTGCTATTAGTGATACCATCAACAATGATTTATTTGGGAAGCATGGTAAAGGGACGTTCACCCCCATGGAATATTTTTTTTTTCTTTTAATGTTGTGATCATCTACACAACACTGAAAACATCTGCAATATAAACCAAACCTTTCAGTCCATCATGTCCATAGATGGTACATGCAATGCTAAGCAATCGAATGTTAGAAAGAAAAATACAACTGGCTAAATTATTTAGAGATACACTATTTGCCATATCTGAATAATTTTCCAAAGGGTTGCTGCACAGACACCTCACTCGGCCAAAATGGAGCTCTAATTCCAGTCATTTTGATCTCTTGAGACCCTGCTTGGTTCCTCATTGTTTTCCAGGGTACAGTCTGAGTTCTTTAATAAAATCAGCCTCGTCTGCTCACCCCAGCCTCATCTACTGCTTCTCATCACTCACTGCACTTTATAATACAACATACAAATGGTGCACTGATTTTTTTCAGGACACTTAATGCTCTTTTATGTTTTTAAACGTGTCTTAACTCATTTTCTCCTAATTTTTCTGTCTGGCAAATTTCCAATTTTCCCATCTGCCTTTTAAGACCATGCTCAAATATAAACTCCTTTGGAGAAGTCTTTGCTAACTCCTCTGTACTGAATCAGTTGTTTCCTCCTCTGTACTCTTATACAACACCTATGAGCCTGCTTTTACAATTGTGTTGTCATTATTAGTCTACATCTCTCTTTTATTGGACTATGAGTAGTAGGCATGTCATTTTAATCTTTAAATTCCTTTTACCTAGAATAGTGACTGACTCATCATAGGCATGTCATTATAGTTGAATTAATTCCAATTTAAACTTCTTCAATGACAGGATTTTTGTCCTAACGATTTTGGGTTCTTTTTCAGTAATTCACTCCAGCTATGTAGATGACAGAATAGATCTCAATCCAATATTGATTGAATTGCATAAATTTTAAATAATGTATTCAATCAACTTTAATTCATTGACAGCATATTTTGCACTTCATGTTTTGATGCAAGTGCATAAAAGACACATTTTATAGTACTTGGATTATTCACAAAATATATTTTGATACGTGTGAAGCTATGAAACATGGCTTATATGATGCCTGAATTCTCTTTAGGAATTTTCTAAATCTGTCTAGAATGCATGGTACTAAAAAAATAACAGCAAATGTTAAGTACCTAGTAACCTTCATAGAGGTTATGCTCATAGCATGAAAAGCTATAAAAGGATTATAGAATGTCCTATTCATCTATTCAATTCTAAACATTCAAGAATTTTCATATCATTTTTGCTTTTATATTCAATTATGTGGTAAGAAAATATGTTTCTCACGTTATTTGTTCTTGTGTGTGTGTGTGTGTGTGTGTGTGTGTGTGTATGGCCAAATTTAGATATGTATATATTTATATATTTGTATGTATATATTTTATATTCATATGTGTATTTTAATCTATGGGGCTATAGAGATGTATATGCATTTACTACATGTATATAAATATATATAATAAGCATTTATATTTAGTGAAGCAGGAACAAAGCCCCAAAGAGAAAGTGAATTTATCCTCCAATCTCACCCACAGCCTCTGAAAGCATGCCAATATTTTTCACTTCCTCACCAAAATCTTCAGGAGAAAATAGACAGTGGAAATGAAGGGCAATACAGGAATACGTTCATCAGGCTTAAGGGTATGAGATAATGAAACTGGCTTCTGGGATAAGCATATTTATTGGGTTTGTTATGTATCAAATGTAACAAAAGTGGGGGATCTGAAGAACACCCTGTGTGGTTCTTTTCACACCCTTTGATCACACAATTCCTCTTTAATTCAGATGCAGTAGAGCTTAAGTGGCTTCATTGATGTGTTAAGTGTGGAATGATTTTTGTATAAAATAAAAAAAGGCTCCATTATGTGTCCAGAAAAGCCTGTGTGTGCTTGTTTATTGAGACAGGAAGTCGGTTTCCCACACAGAACAACAGTTCTACGATGCTGCAGCATTGTGTCTGAAAAAGGAGTAAAGGAAACTTAATTTTCTACCTGGCAGAAATCGGCTTCTGGAGGGAAGGGGCAGACAATGAGATGGGACTTCAGCTCAATGAGAAGACTTGATTGATTTTCAGAAAACATGCCATGGATAGGGAGCTTGCCTGGAATACTTTTGTTAGGAAAAAGCACATTTTATAAGTAGGGGCCTGATATTTGGACTTTGCTTAAAGTGACACTTCCCAGTGAGCTCTTGCCACCTCCTCCTGAAATCAGGTGGGGGAAAAAGAGACACTCTTTTGGAATTTTCTGTCTGAGATATTGTCTCTAGGTTCCTGTTCTTATTATTGTTGTTGATTTGTTTTTCCCTTAAATCAGCAACCATTTGCTTTCTTTTCACTAGCATGAATATTTCTGACACTTTCCAAGGTGAAGTTTGTAAATCTATCCATGGTTTATTTAGAAGTAGATATAGTTCCTATCTGCTATGAATGGATCCTAATATTGCTGTAATCCAATGGAGGAAACCCTATGCTACAGCAGGAACAAGCCAGAATTCATCTCATTCTCATACTCCAAAGCCTGATCTTTTTTGTCTGCATCATGCTGACTTAAATTATACGAGAGAGCAAGATTCTTGCCGTCTTCCCCAAGGCTCATGCAATCTTATTGTCTACCCTCCTGGTTCTTGCCCTCTCCCTCTTCATCCTCATCATGAACTGTCTACAAATTTGTGTTTCTGAGCTAGGAATTGTTCAGAGAGACCATACTACGTAGTTATTCCACTCAATTATTTTATGATATGAAATAGACAAAAGTAAAGTGGACCTAGAAGAATGTATGGAAAACAAAAAAATCTTAGGAATCTTTTCCACGGACAATGTTTATTTTACTAACATTTTAGAATAAGTGGATTTTCAAGGTGAGGAGCTTGGTAAAGGATAGTTGTAACAGGTTCACATCCAAGAAAACTATCATTAGGCAGTAGACACTGTGGTATGGTGGGGGGAGAATGAAAGTAGGATTAGAATTGATACTTGACTGAAGGTGAATGAGAGTGGATATAAGACACAA
Organism: Hystrix cristata; assembly: GCA_004026905.1. NCBI lineage: Eukaryota > Metazoa > Chordata > Mammalia > Rodentia > Hystricidae > Hystrix > Hystrix cristata. The sequence continues at coordinate 76,199 of PVJO010000006.1, forward strand.
TAATAACCCCTCAGTTGACTAAAAATTCTTCCCCATCTAAGTTGTATCCTTTTCTGCCCATCTGTCCAGATATTTTTCCAGCCTACTATCAATACAATTTCTATTTCATCTTACTATCAGACATGGGTGATTTTTTTCTTAGAATTGATGTCATACAATCCTTTTGATCATTATAAATCTGTTTATAAAATAATTTCAGAGTCAATGAATTCTACTGGGTAGGTTTTGGGCCAGGACAAGGAACATTCTTCAAGAAGGACCCACGCTAATAGTCACAATTATTAAGTTTCTTTACCTTGGCATGCAGAATGAAGTTCTCATCCCTGATCCCTTTATTAGCCTACTTTATTTTATTACAACTCATAATAACTTTGCCCTGTTATCCTACATATTTAATACTCCTCCCAACACTTCTCATATTCCTTTTATACATAGCTCATGGGGACTCTTCTCTTGTCTCCTCCATCTGTTTGTGTAATACTTGGTATGTGACTGTTGCCACTAATAACAATAGTCTCCGATCAAGTCATGTGACTTCAATATACTCTGTCAGACACCATTTCTCCTGAGGGGAATTTGCTGTTTGTAAAGTTAACTCTCTGTCTCAATACAATATGGTTTCTGAAAAATGAAGATCAAAAACAAAAATCTTTCTTCATACATTAGGTCCAAAAAAGGATATTGAACATTTATCACCCATGTCATTGATAATTTAGTGAAAAGATGGTCCATTCAGGAATCTATGAACTGGATTTTAATCCTCATACATAATTGACTTGTCACAACTCAAGACCAGTTGCTTAACTTCTCTGACCTTTAGTTTCTCTTTGAGAAATTATCCTTCCTTCATTCCTAGCTCCTTTTTTCCTTCTTTCCTCCCCTCCTTCCTTATTCTCTTTTTGTTTCTTTCTTCCTTTCTCTCTCTCCCTCCCTTCCTTGATTCCTTCATTCCCTTCTTATGTTCTTTTTTCCTTTCTTTCAATAAATGGCACCTTGACATATTGTTTTAAACTAAAGAAAACTGAGAAAACCACAGAAACAAAAAAGTCTTTCTTTCTCTCTCAAAGACCCTCCTATGATAGGTGTCAAACCCTGTATCAAGTAAGAAGGAAGGTTATACAGTGAGGCCAAGGAGACTCTGAGCCAACAGACCCAAGTTCCTCATGGTATATTACCATTAATTCATACCTGTTTTATTTTACCACACTTCTACAAGCATAGCATTATGTCCAATTTTGTCAAGCCTAAGCATATTTTATCCCATTTATAGTAACTACAAAAAGTGAAATACCCAGAAATGAATTTAACCAAGGGGGTAGAAGATCTCTGCAAAGAAAACTACAAAACACTATTGAAGGAAATCAAAGAGGACAAAAAAAAAAAATGATCATGAATTAGGAAAATCAATATTGCTTAAATACCCATACCATCCAGAAGGATTTATAGATTCAGTGCAGTTCTTATCAAAATACCAATTACATTCTTCACAGAAATATAAGGCACAATCCTAAAATTTATATGGAAACACACTATGCACACGCACACACACACACACTCTCACACTGCTAATAGACAAACCATCCTAAGTAAAAAGAACAAATCAGGAGACATTACACTACCTGACTTCGAAAATATATTAAAAAGCCATAGCAATCAACAACAGCACTGTATCAGAATTAAACAGACACAAAGAGTTAGGGAACAGAATATAAATACTAGAAACAAACTCACACATATATGGTTAACTGATTTTCAACAAAAGTGCTAAGAATACACATTGGAGAAAAGACAGTCTTTTCAATAAATGGTACTGGAACTCCTGGATACCCACATGGGGAAGAATGAAAGCAGACCCCTATCGCTCACCAGTTACAAAAATCAACTCAAAATGGATTAAAGACTTAAACGTGAGACCCAAAGCTAGGGAACTACTAGAGAAAAGCATTGGGGAACTACTTCATGACATTAGAATGGACAAGAATTTTTTTGGACAAGAGCCCCAAAAGTGAAACAAAAGCAAAACTTGACAAATGGGGTTACATTAAACCAAAAAGTTTCTATGAAGCAAAGGAAACAATTATAAAAGTGAAGAGACGACCTACAGAATGAGAGAAAATGCTTGCAAACTATATATGAGAGAAGAAGTTAATATACAGAATATTTGAGGCACTCAGGGCTCAATAGCAAAGCAAACAAATCACATAATCTATTTAAAAATGGCCAATAGACATAAATAGACATATCTCAAATGTTACATAAAAGTGACCAACAGATATATGAAAAAATGCTTTCACCTCACTAATCATCACATAACTGCAGACCAAAACCACAATCAGATATTATCTCATTCCAGTTAGAATGACTATTATCAAAGACAAAAAATAGTAAGTGCTCACAAGAATATGGAGGGAAAGGAGTCCTTACACATCATTGACGGGGATTAAATTAGTACAGCTATTATGGAAAAAAAAATAGAGATTTATCAAGAAATTAAAAGTAGAACTGATCCAGCGATCCCACACTGAGATATTTATGCAAAGGAAATGAAATCAATATATTGAAGAGACATTTGCACTCCCATGTTTATTGTAGCACTACTCGCAATAGTAAAATAGGAAACAACTGAAGTGTTTATCGACTGACAAATAGAGAGAAAGTGCTACAAATATATAGGGGCATACTATTTGGCCATAAAAAAGAATGAAATCCTGCCATCTGTGACAATATGAATAGAACTGGACATCATTATCTTAAGTGAAATAAACTAAGAACAGAAAGAAAAGTACAGCATAATCTCACACATATTTGGACTATAAACCCCCCACAATGAATGTAATCTTTATGTACTGTAAATAGATACTAATACAAATGAAAATTTAAGAAGATAGGAATGTCAGCCATAAACTTTGAGATGGTGAGGAAAGATATTAAATTTTCTTCTCTGAATTGCCTTTGTACTGCCCTCCTTCTCCTTTCTTTAATTCCTATTTCTTGGATATCCCTATTCACAAGGAATGAACATAAAAACCAAATGTATATATGTGAGCTTTAATGTCAATGAAAAAGAAATTAAATTAAAAAATAAAACATTAAAGCAACACACAGCCCTTATAGTTAAATGACCAAATAAATAGGAATAAAATTCATATGCATTTATAAAATTATGATATTATTGTTATGTGAGAATGACATTCTTAGGGAGACCAAATAATGTTGAAATAAAGAATTTGGGCTTAGTGATTAGAAAACATTGAGCTTGACATCTACTAGTTGAGTGACAATAGGTACATTTAATTTTCAAGTCTAAGTTTCCCCATTTGTAAAATACAATATATCAATAAAAATGCATAACTCATAAAGATATTTTAAAAATAATTGAATTATATTGCATATGTAAAACTTTAAGAACGAATGTCTTGTTATGGTTTAGACTGTCCCCCAAAATTCACATGCTTTCATAGGTAGGGCTTCTGGAAGGTGATTGGATCATGGTGGTGGTACACTTATCAGTGGATTCATTTACTGATAAGCTCAGCATCTGAGTGTGCTTCTAAGAGATGGAACCTGGTTAGAGGTGGGCCATTGGTGGTGTGACCACGGAGGGTAGATCTCCTTCCTTAGCTCCTCTTCTCTGTCTGCTTCCTGGCCACCACTATGCGGAAAGCTTTCCTCATCTATGTCCTACTGCCACGCCATTCTCCTTTGGAGCCAGCTGACTGTAGATGAAACCGAGACAAAGTAAACTTTTTCTTTTTAAATTTGTGGGTGTTGGGTATTCTGTCCCAACAAAAGAGAATGTGGCTATGGTAGATCTTGGTGCCAGGAGTGGGGTTGTTGCCAGCAGTGTATCCGACCACGTGGTTTAGATGCCTTTGGAAGTGGTTCCTGAGAGGAGTTTAGAAAAGTTTGGCAGTATCTTCTGGGGAAGCCCTAGAATGCTTTAGGCTGAGTTTTATGGGAGATTCTGGTCAGAGATCAGAAGACCACAATGCTGATAGAAATACAGATGGCAAAGGCCAGGGATCAGGGGATTCAGTTGATGATAAGAACTCCATCGATAGTTGAACTCCAGGTCATATGTATTATGCTCTGACAGAAAATTTGTCTACAGTTTGCTTGTGTCTTGAGATTTTGTAGGAGGCTAAGATTAAGGGTAGCAAGTGGACTAATTAAGCTGTCAAAGGAAATTTAGGGCAGATCAACAATTAGGTATAGCATGAGTACTGCTTGCTGCTTTTATGGAGATCTACAGTGAGAATCAAGAACAAGTGGCAAAGTTAAATGATGCAAAAAAGTATACAGTTTCAACAGAAAGGAAGTGCCTGCAAAGCTGGAGCCTTGGAGAACATGGTTGCAAAAAGATTAATATTTAAAAGACGCCAAATACTTTACATCAGAATAATAGGAAAGATGCCTTGAGTGCATCCCGGGAATCAGGAATACCTCCACACTTCAGCAGGTTCTAAGGTGCAAAACTGTAAAACTTCTATTTGAAAATAGAGACCTAGGGTACCCTGCTGAAGAAGGGTTACCTAGATAATTGGTTTCCTAGTATTGGGTTCACAGTGCTCAGCCATCTAGAAATTCAGAGGCCTGTGCAGCCATGATCAATAGGGACCTAGGTATTGCTTGAGCTGTTGGCAGATCTTGGTGTCATCCATGTAGTGTTACACTGAAAGGCCTACAGGATGCAAGAATTGTAGGGTCTAGGATTCTTCCACCCAGATTTCAGAAGAAGGCCTGGGAAGTTACATCTCCTTGAGAGGGCAATACATGAAACTGAGTGAAGTGGAAAGTCCAGTGGAGATCTCAGGAAGTTGGAGAAGCCAGGAACATGAATCATCTTCTGAGGAAAGCCACAAACAGTGAGCAGAGTCAACCCAAGAGAGGCCATAAGGACTGTAATTGTCAGTGGCATAGAGGCAGAGCTGCCAAGGCCTTTGGAGTTAACATCTTGCCACAACTTGCTCAGGTTCTGGACACGAAACTGTGGGATAAAATGCTTGCCTTGCTGGTTTACTTATTTATTTATTTACTTATTTATTTGTCCCATTTCCTCCTACACCCCTATTTCTCTCTTTTAGAATGGGAATATTTAGCCTGGGACATTGTATGTTTGCAGTGTTTAACTTTTTGAGTTTTACAGAAGTTCACAGCGAGGTGCTTGCTGTGAGCCTCAGAGGAGACTTTGGACTTGGACTTTTAAGCAGTGCTATAACTGTTAAGACTTTAGTCACTCTTAGGGATGGACCGAATGCAATTTGCATAATGAGATGGACATGAATCTTTTGGGGGCTGGGGCAGAATGTTATGCTTTAGATACAGGATGCCCTCCAAAACCCTCATGGTTCAGAGGTGGTGCTTTTGGAAAGTGATTTCTTCATGGAAGAGTTATACTCATTGGTGGATTCATCCACTAATGAGTCCAGCAGCTGAATGTTGTGTTAGGATGTGGGGCCTAGTTAGGGGCAGATCACTGGGTATATGACCTGGAAAGATATATCTCTCCCCTGCTTCTCGTCTCTCTCTGCTTCCTGGCTACAATATTGTGAGTAGCTTCCTTCCACTACACCCCTTTGCCATGACATGTGCTTCAAGCCAGCTGACTATGGACTAAGTATAAGCTGAAATAGCTTTCCTCTTTTAAATTGTAGATGTTGGGAATTCTGTTCCAGTGAAGAGGAAGTGACTAAGACATGCCTAGTAAATAGCAAATGCTAAATAATAAGAGTTGTTGTTAGTGTTATTATGTAAGGCAGAATAATTTGCATAATTATCAGTTTTATTGTTTAAAATAATAATAATAATCTCAAAAGGAGCAATGGCTTTGGTGGCTAAGAATTGACCACCTTTCCTGAGTGCCATCAGTTTGCGTGAAGAAAGGAGTTTCTGGTGGGAGAGGCGGAACCTACCTGGGTAAGCAAAGCAGAGAGACAGTGGAGACTTGCGTTTGTTAGTATTCTCACTTGTTGATTGCTCACCTCTCTCTGTCTTCTCTTGAGTATCCTCTTTTCAGTTTTCCATTAAGCTTGTCCAGTATTGTTTTCTTTCGGTGTCAGACTTTCTTCTGAAAAAGAGCCAGTTTGTGGCTTGAAAGTCTCACCCTTCTTATAGCTATCAAAATCCTACTTATTCTTCTTGGCCCATTTGAGATTTCTCCTTCACAAAACCTGCCTAAGCTGTCCTAAAGTGCCATTCAGGATGGCTTTTATATTTTCACTGCACTTTTAGCAATGAACATAGTGTGGTTATGTTAGAGATAGTGAGTGAATGTCTGTCTGTACAATAATGATAATAATAATCACCATCTCTTAGTTACACTAGTCTGCGAGCTATTTGGAGGCAGGAAATAGCATATTCATCTTTGTATTCCATTCATTAATTTTACCTATGCCTAGTACCCCATAGAACTAGACAAATAAACTTCAATTTTTTGCACTGAATGGAGTTCAGTATGAAGTAAAAAACAATAGGCCTACTCTAAACGTCCTTTTAAGGCCTAACTGATGTGAACTTAGGAGTACACAACTAAGGAAAGAGGGCCCCTGGGCTCGAACTTCAGCTCAAATCCCCGCTTCTACCACTAGCTTCCTCTGCAGCTGAGAATCCCTCCATTACTGACTAGGTGACTGTCATTCCCTTGTAGCTTGCAACTGAACAATATTTGGATTAATGCATTCATGACATGGACTCTAGAGATCATGAGGCAGTGCGAATATTCACTTAGCTTACTTTTGCAGTGTGCTTATCAGGACCTTCAAATGGCTGGAGTTAAAATGAGAAAAGGGGGTGGAGCCCACATTTGGCTAAATGTAGTTACAAAATTCCTTGGCTAAAATAACAAATAAAATTTATTTCTACTTTCTTTTTTTCTTTCTTTCTTTCTTTCTTTCTTGCTTGCTTCCTTGCTTTCTTGCTTTCTTGCTTTCTTTCCTTCCTTCTTCCAAAGTTTGTATAAATTAATCTAAAAAAATCTTTGCAGTGTAAGATAGAGTTTCTTTTCCCCCTGGTCTTAGAGGGTTTATCTGCTTTTAATCAGTATTGGCCTGATATGATTCAAAACAGCTGAGGCTAAAATTCCCTTGAAAAAAATATCTTCAGTTGGAACTATTGGAACTACCTACCTGTTCTACTCTGGTTCTCCAAGGTAGTATGTGCTATCAGTTGTAAATATTGGAGATTATGAATTTTTCCTTTAAACTGTTTCAGTGCTCTGCAGAATTTTCTTGGGTGTTTTAATGTCCTGTTAACCATAGTAGAGCCAGTTCTCGATTATCTACAAAAAAGGAAATGAATAGTGGCGCAGATAATCTGAACCAGAAAAACAATCGAAATGTTTCTTATATTTTACTTTGGAATGCTTTGTATGGCTTTGGGGGATTCTGATTTTCCTTCCCACTCATGTTGTGCTCAGGAAAAAGTTAAAATGAGTTTGCATTCCCTATGCCCACACTAAATAGCTGTGAGGGGATGTGGCCCAGCCACACACTGGGTGGTAAGGCTCAGAAGGCAGCCTAAAACCTGAGGAGAAAGAACTCCCCTGATAATCTAGAAATGGAAAATGTTCATATGAATAATTAAGTGCTGGCTGGAATAGAACTTGACCTTGTAAATTAGTGAGGACAATTTTCTAGACCACGTTATTTAAAAATTGGGTTGTCTTCTTTAGAAAAGGTTCACTGGTGCTAAAAACAAATGACCTTGAATTTCTTTATTTCTCACAGGCCACTTGCTGTGGCACTGCGTGAAGGAGTCAAGGCCTGTGACTTGAGCCACAGGGAGGCAGGCCTCAACCAGAGTGCTCAGCTTCGTCTTATCCCCTTTGCAAGCGAATCTAGGTAGTTTTATTAAATCCTACCTATGCAAGTAAACATAGGTAGATTTGTAAAATAATAGTGCATGTACCATTGTCTCATCTGCTACTGGTAGTTCCTATTTTATGGATAAGAAAAACAAGGCTCAAACAGGTCCATTACTAATTCAAGCTCACAAAGCTAGTCAGTGAGAAATGCCAACTTTGAACCTTATGACTGTCTTACCCATTTGACCAGAATCAAAAACTAAGAAGTTTCATTGTTTTAATCAGAATCAAATTTTAATCAGAAATTTTATTGTTCTGATATTTGCCTGGGTTTCTCCTCCATGTTATCGGAAAGTAAATTCAATTAAACAAATTTGTATGTACTTCGAATACTAGACAGATACAGTTACTGATCCATAGAAAGATAGGAAAATAGCTAGATACTGTATTCCTGATATTACGTTGCAAAAAATCTAATATCTGGATACAGTTTCTGTCTTCATGGAGTGTTCAGAAGAAAATAGAAACCAGGTGAATAGAATAGACTAGAGTAGAGTAGAATAGAACAAGAAACCAGATTACTATAGGTAGGACAGAATGTGACAGGTGCAATTAATGGCAGGCAAGGATAAAATCACATCAGGATAGGAGAGAAAAGCATGGAGGATTTTAAAAAGAAGGTGAATAAATCAATGACTGCAAGTTAGTGGGTAATTACAATGTGATATGTATGATGTTCCTACAGTTACCAAGTACACAGTGTTACTGGGATGGGCCATAACAACTGGGTACCATTTTGTCAAGAGCTCTGATATGGATGGGATCGGATTCTGGTTGGTGAGGATACTTTTGAAAGGTGCAGCTAAGAGAACGCCAGATATGTTTAGAGAACTATGGATGGATCTGAAAAAACAACCTACTCAAGAAGAAGAAATGAAAGCAAGAATGAAAACAATAACAGAAAGAAGTGTCTAAATAGCATAATAGTCTTGACATAAAAAACTGGGCTGGGAAACGTGACTGATATAGATGAGAGAGGATAAGGGGAAGTTTGTTGAAAATACTCTCATGTTTTTGAGAATATTAAGTTCTCACTTGTTATGTATTACAGGACAATGAGTACATCTTTCATCAATTTTAGTGCTGTAAGAAGATGAAAAACTAGGTAAAGGAAAAAGAAATAATAAGACCCTTGTCCCCCCATTGTCTGAGTAGACACTCTTCTGACTCTCATCTTACTGACCTGTTACTAGCTAGGCTGGCTTTGGGACATGATGTTAACACCAAAACCAAGATTCTGGGAAGCATCAGAGTAGCTTCCTGGAAGAAATGAGAGCTACTAGGATGTTGACAAAATCTAACTAAAGGCTTCTATGTTGTTGTGTTAACCTGTTAGACTACAGCCTGTTATAGTTTGTCCTGTAAAAGGGGAAAAACTTCCAAAGTTTGAAGGTATCAGGGGTCAAGGTTTTCAAAGACTCGATACAGCAGAATGTATTGAGTTGGGCAAATACCCTAGTCCACCCTTGAATGAGTAATTTATCATTCTATGTACTGGTTTCCTGTGGTTTAAATGGATAATAATCTATAAGATGCTGTGGTGAGGGAAAAATTAACAGAAGTTACACATCCCTAAAAAACCTTGGGCTGCTACGGGAACACTTAGATTCTCTGGTGAAAGGCCCAAAATTTAGAGCCCCATAGACTGAAATTTTACATAGTTCACCTCCTCGGAGGTAGTTTTGAAAATATTCTTTGCTTCACTTTCTGTGGATTGTGTAACCACAAATTTCCTCTGGAGACTCAGCCACACCCCAAATCTTAGCCTAAAATCACTGAGTTTGACACAGATTCACAGGAATTTGGCAAGGAGCTCACCCAACTTTTCCATCAAATTGGATCCAAATGTTGCCTAGGTTGGCTGAGAGTTTAGTCCGAAAAGAAGGAGGCCCAGGCCAATCGACTGCTAAATGGTGATATTTGAAACTCAAATGAGTCTGGCTTTGCTTTAGAACTGAGAGGAAAGTTTTGAACCATAGTGTATGATATAAGCCCTTGTTCAATTCATTTTGGGGTTTTTTGTTTTTTTTTTCCAAACTGACATTTTGTCCCACTCATGTACACAGGGCAACATGCTTATTTCAGATGTCAAGGTCACTTGCAGGAAACTCTAGGCTTAGGTAGGGTCAGAGTACAGCAGCGAAGCCAGTTCTCCTGCCTGACCTTCAGCCCTGGACACACAGAGTAGCCCTTGATCAGTGGGGGTTGGGTGATGGTATTTGATAAATACTGTGGAAAATGCAATAGGCAGGGGGATTTGTGGACTTTCTACCTTGTTCCTGTGGTTGAATTCTCCCTCTTTTCTCTGTGAATAAAATGCTGGCCTCTTGCTTCCTGGGATAGTGCCTATACATGCCTTACTGATTTAGGCACAATTGTGAAATACAAAAGTTCCATTTTGTGGCTCACATCGTATTTTCTACCACAACTTCCTCCTTAAACAATTATCCCCTCTCCCATTTCTCCTCTTTCCCCTTTGTTATGGTTTGGATCTTACATGTTCCCCATCCCAAGGATTATATGCTTGGTCCCTATTGGAAGGTGGTAGAAACTTTAGGAAGTGGAACCCAATGGAAGACAGATCATTGGGCTATATTTTTGAAAAGGATATTGGAACCTTAGCTGCCCTCTCCTTGCCCTTTGTCCCTCATCCTTCTCTCCATCTGTTCCTCTCTCCTTTCCTAACAACCCAAGGTGGGAACTCCCCATGATAAATGTAATCATTATGTACATACTAATAAAAATAAAAATTAAAATTAAAAAATTTATAATGATAAAAAGGAGAAGTTTTGCTCCACCATGCATTCTCCACCATTATGTTCTGCCTCACCACAGGCCCAAAAGCAACAGAGTCAACTAACCATGGACTTTAACTCTAAAACCATGAGCCAAAATAATCTTTCCTCCTTATACAGTGATTACCTCAGGTATTTTGTCACAACAATGAAAGCTGAATGAGACACATCCTCCTTTCCCTCTCCGCTTCCTCTTCTTTTTTTTCCTAAGATTCTCTAACACAATCTCTACTACCTTCAGGCCTCACCTATTGTTCCCCCAATATCTGCCCCTACTCCAGCCAGCATCCCACCTCTAGGCTGGCCTTTCTTGAGCACTGTTTTGTGCTTTGGGCCTCTCTCCCTCCTTCTCTAATCACATACAATTATCTTCACTCCACCCACCCCCTATACACTCTACCAGCACTAAGATTAATCTCTTATAGGTCCTGTCTCCTGAAGCCCTGCTTGCTCAAACAAACCAGTGCATTAGACTGTGCATTTATGTAAAAATCCATTCTAAAACCGGCATCAGAATATGCTTGAGTCTCAGCTTTGTCATATATGGACCATGTAACTCATGAAACTTCAGTTTCTTCACTCCTAAGCCACAGATAAGAAATGCTTAATTTACACCATCTCACCTTCAGTTTAACTTCAAATTAACTTTAAAAAATCTCTTGATTGTCCAAAATAAGATTAAATGTCCCTCCTCTACCCTTCTATATCATCCTGACTTTCTTTTATTATAAAACTTATCACTTTGCATCTTAATTGCCTGATTACTTTGTGATTCTTACCAGAGATTCTGGAGCGCCAGGACTGTGGCTGATCACCTCTGAAGTCCAGTGGTAAACACAATGTCTAACATGTAATTAGTACTCAAACTATGCATAGTGAATGGAAGGCCAGCTCTGGGAGCATTTATTAATAGCGGAGATTATTTCTCTTTGTTAATATATTTATATTAGAACTGTGTCCTTTTTAGAGCATGATGGAAATGTCAGGTGCAGGAAGATGCTTTGGTGTCTGTCAAATAGCTCTATGTAGGTGGCCTCTCGGTTTCTCCAGACATCCAGCTGGCCATGGGCCCTTGCACCTGAAGGCGGATATCTGAGACTTCATACTTCCTGCTTCATTTCGGTGACATCAGTTTGGCTCAGTTTTCACTTCTAAGCTGGGATCAAATGTTCTCCAAATGTGGAGAAAAGAAGGTGCTTCATCCTTTTCTTGACCTCCCCCACTTTAAATCTTCTCATGTTTTTCATGGAGCCTTAAGCTAGATTCCCAGAGAAAAGCCTTATCCTGTGATCAAGGCAGCAGCCTCCAAAAATGGGGGCTCTGATACTTCCCTAGACATATAAATATGTGGAGAGAACATTTCTGATGAGGTGCTTGAGCACTGACATTAGTGAGGAGGAGAGGAGGGTATAGGGGATGTATGATGAGTGAGACTCCATGTTCACAGTGTAATGTGATGTGGAACATAAAAGCCCCACTGCTAATGAGCCTGGTAAGAGAAGAGGGAGAAAATGGATTGTTTCTGTTTTGTTTTGGGGGTGCAATTTTCCATGTGTCTCACATTTTCATGTCTGGCAAGCAGAAGCACTAACTGCCTTTTTTCAGGGATATCTGTTCAAGAAAATTCCATGGCAAATAGTCTTGGAAAACCGAACTAGTCTGGAGCACAGGAAGACATGCTTATTGCCTGTTATACAAGATCTGGGTCCCCCAAGCTCAGGGCTCCTCTCTAGGAATGTACCCCACCGTGTGCAGTTACTGCCTGGCTCTCTTCACACTGCCTGTGGGAACTGGGGCTCACAGAACCTGAACAAATAAGCTGATGCTTGTACTGTTCACCACAGTATGAGTGCTTAACTCTGTCGTCTCTGATCCAGAAGTTTTGTGTCTTCTGTTAGCAACCATGAAACTGTCAGTTTAACTTGTTAATTTAAAGCTTTAGGCTTTAATAGTTCTTGACAAAACTCTGTCTTCTTGGACTAAAGGAAGCCTGCAAAAGAATTCTGTTATGGACTTTTGTGAGCCCTACTTCTTGTGGAGAAAAAGTAAACACAGAGAGAGAGAAAGAGCACATATTTATGGAATGTCCTGGATTTACCAAGCTGTGCTGGGCTAAGCTGAACCTTTCATACATTATCTCATTTAATCTTTATGGTACCCCTAGGAAGAGACATTTTCTATCATTTTTACAAATGAGGAGTACAAGGCCCAGTAAGGTGAAATGATTCTCAAAGGTCACACACTGTGTGAGATTTAAACCAGCGCTCGTCTCTTGAGAGATCTTCTGACCATCATGGTGCAGCAGTGTGGGAAGTCCATCATTTCCAGACGCTGCATAGGTGACCAACCCATGATAGCCGAGAGATGATACTAAACCTAAAATAATTTCTTTTACCACTCTGTTTTCTGCTCCATTATTTTGCCCAGCTGTCTCCCTGGATATGAACCTACATTCCTAGCTTAATGGACACATTTTATTTTCTTAAAATCCAGCGTACTCTTTTGCCTTCCTTTTCTCATCACCTTACCCCAAACCAATGTCATTCCTATTATATAACTTGGGTTTTTCTTGGCCCTGGCTCTTGCTCTGTTTTTTCCACCTACCTGGAAGGAAGAAGGTGAAGCCTTTTCTGATAGCATCACAGAATCAGTACACTTTCCAGACTTTATAGTACTGAAGAACCTTGTTTGGCTTTCAGGTATGACTGGAGTGGTTTGCACCTGGTGCTTAAATTCACCACACGCTGAAAGACCACTTAGAAGACTCTCATGCATTCTCCTCACATCCGCCTGCAGCTGCTCTGTGCCTGTGACAGTTGTTTAAAGTTGTTCTTCAAGAAATCATAAAAAATACTTGCCTGAACACAAGTCATGAAATGACCTCTCTTTTATGTAATCCTTGTTTGTTTTCCAGTTAAGAGGGTCTGTAGTTCTTAAGTCATTGTCTTTGGACTGCTAGGACATCTTTACTTTGCAGTTTTAATTTATACCAGCAAGACAACCCCTTTCTAATTCATTCAATTAATCATCTAACAGCCAATAGTATTTTCACTGCATTTTTTATGTCTAATCGTCCTAATCCTAGTCCTAATAACTGCTCTCCAAATGACTGTGCCCTTCTTCCTAAAGTTCTTACCTCTTGCTGTAACTACATGGACCATATTGCAGCATTGGAACGCAAACTAGTAACACGTCATCTCAAATCTGAGTCCTCCTCACGTGTACTTACATTTCCGGACCCTCTAGGTTTCTTCCCTGTAGGCCCCAGCTGCACTGGCAGATGGGAGGATGTCAAAGGCAGAAAGAGAGGAGCTCCCCCCATGAAGACAGAGTTTCCCACCATCCATTCCTGCAACGTCCTCCACATACTCAGAAGCACAGACCAGTTAGCAGCAGTTACTAGCACAGCCTAGACTCATTGTAAGCAGATTTTGAAATAAAAAGAAAAGGATGCTTTCTGGGGCCCTTAACCAAGTTAGGAAGATAGTAATAAATGAAAAAGAAATAACTCATACCAGACAGCAGGTGAAAAGACACATCTGAGCAGCACAGACAACAATGTGCTACACAAGTTACAAAAAAAGTATCATTAGTCTCCTATTACCAAGACTAAGACTCTAAATTGGGAGTTATCTTCCAATCCCATACCCACTTCATTCCCAGACAGACTCCTTCAAAATGCCTCTTGCATCCTCCTCTTTCTCCCCTCCGTGCCTAATGTCATCACCTCACCTTCAGTCTTTATCAGTTTATATTTAAAATTTAAAACTCTTCTCTTGTTCCTTGCCAAGGGCCTCTTCCCACACAAATTAATGGAGAACACAAATTAAACTTGCAAAGCACCACTTTGATCCTTCTCCTTCTCTATTCATATACTCTTCATTGCCGATTTCTAATTAACAGGAAGTCAAAATTTGAGGATTCACCTGAAAGAAAAATCCAGGTTTGAGGTGATTCTGGCTTAATTCTATGATGGTAATAGTGGGAAAAATGGAAGGTCAGGCAAGACTTGATGTTTAGAGTGTAGAGGAAGAGAGAAAGCAGCATCATGAAGAACTATGGTCTCAAACCTGGAAGACTGGACAAGAACACACGTGGAAGGAGATGTGGTGAGGTGAAGCGATTTAGGGCATTACTACTCTAATAGTACCCACCACTTGGCATAAACCTAGAAGGACATAGGAGGTGCTGAGTAGATGTTTCTGGAACACATGAGTGAAAGAATGAATGGAAAAGGTTCTCATTTGCATTATGTCTATCATTCTACTTTCTCTTCACAGAGGCCTTAGTTGGTAGTGCTTGTGGTCTCCATCTTACTGATGTCTAATCCAAGAGTCCAGGAGAGTGTATCATTCTCCCAGCATCCCACAGACTGTGAGTAGCAAAGCCAGAATGTGCACACAGATCAGCCTGATGTCACAACTCCTCTGTCACATCTGCTGGAAATGCCCAACAGTGTGGTACATAAAGAAACAGGACTAGTAAGTCAGATCATAGGTAGAGAAACAGCTATGGGACTCCTCAGTGGAAGGTGACTGTTTATAAATGAAGTCACAGTCGTAAACGAGACACTTGAGGATTGTTGTAGCAGACAAAAAGTAGATGTCTTTGAACTCAGCA
This sequence comes from Hystrix cristata, assembly GCA_004026905.1. NCBI lineage: Eukaryota > Metazoa > Chordata > Mammalia > Rodentia > Hystricidae > Hystrix > Hystrix cristata. The sequence continues at coordinate 91,475 of PVJO010000006.1, forward strand.
ATGAGCTATACCAAGACTTTAGAAATAGGTAGAATAATAGGAACCTTTCAAGGGAAAAAAAGAGAAGAATCAACAGAAGAACATGGAACTGAGAGACAGGAAATTTGTTAGCAAATCTGTGATCATCAACCTCTAAAGCTGCAAAAACATCCTTGAAATTAGCATGGGGCAGTAGAATTTTAATGGAAGGGAAAAGTCTACTTTACAACTATGTTTCTGTTTTAACCTTGAGCAGGGAAGAAAGAAGTAGGTCTTGGCTGATAACAAGGACAGATTAACAAGAGAAGCACATAACAAATTTATATAATAATGTTTTATGTGACAGAGACTTTAGAAATGAAAATCTAAAGACCCAGAGAAAAATGTACATTTTTATGCCAAGTTTGATGAAAGAAATGGATAGTTGAAAAGAAACATGATTGGACAAAAAGGGCTATAGTGTAATGGTAATAAATGGTGGCAGGGGTGGAAGGTCTCTGGACATTTGTTCAGGTTCTTCTTGGCATCTGTGTGCAGCGTTCTTTTTCATTAGGTTACTAGACCAGGACACCTGTTATATGAGGATTTTTAAAATAGATTTTTATTAAAATTTATCCAAAATTGCACAAACTTACAGGCCATTACACAAACTTACAGACCACAATACATTGTGCCTTTTGCTTATAACTTCGAGCAACGTAAACAACCACATAGATGCACCATTAAGTCACAACTACATAAAGTTATGGTAGTGTCTAGTGTATGTGTTACTGTTTTGAGTTTGGGTTATTCTTGTTTTTAGGATATTATTATTACTATGACCTACTTTCAGGAAGTGTAGGTCAAACAATTCTTTTATGTTAATTCTTATACACAAAGCAGGAGGTGACAGTGGACTTTTTACTCCTGAGACCCTCTAAATCTCCTTCAATTCAAAGTAATTTGGGGTACTATTTTATGAGTCTTGGTAAGGAAATTGCCTAAACTACCTGAAACTTAATTTCTTTAGTAAGTGGTGATATTATTCATAGCTGGATGCCCAACAGCAAAGCCTCAGGTGCTCATGGGTGGACTTTTGGGAGATGCCTAGATCATAGGTGTGTGATACTGCGTTAACTTGCAGATGGGCTTGCACTTGGGTGTGATGTTGGGAGGTGAAGCCTGGGGGGAAGAGGTGGGACGTGGCAGGGAAGTATATATCCTTCCTACTCCTTTGATGGCTAGCTACTTCTTGCCTGCCCTGCCATGGACTATTTCTCCTCTGCCACGCCACCCTGCCTTGGAGCCAGCTGACTATGGACTGTGACCTTGATAAACTGTGAGCCAAAATAAATCTCTCCTCCTTTAACTGGTGGTATTGGGTATTTTGTCCCAGCAATAAGAAAGTAACTAACAAATCCTCTAAATCTCCTTTAGTTCAGAGTACTTTGGGGTACGATTTTCTAAGTCTTGACCAGCAAGTTGTCTGAATTACCTGCAGTTTATTTTCTTTCTTTATCAAATGGTAGTATTACCCATTAGGAAGGATTAAATGTGATAAAGGAGTGAAAAGACCTGACAAGAAGCGAAGGACTGGGATGCAGGAGGTAACAGCTAACATCACAAGGTCCAAGGCAATAGTTTAGTCACTTAACTTGTATTAATTCATTTAATCCACATAGCCACCCTGTTAAGTAGATTATGTTTTAGTTAGCTTGTGTGCAGATGAGGACACGGGCTCAGAGAATTTAAACAACTTGCTTAAGGTCACAGAGCTTTTGGGTAGCATGGCTGGGCTTTAAAATTCTGCTCCCAGAGGCTCTGCCCCTAGCCTCCGTGCTACACTAAATTTTGCTGAACAAAGGATCCACAAATATTATTTCCTTTCCTCTCAAGAACAAGTGAGCTATGTTATTTTCTTTAAGTAGGTAGATAACACGTATTTAAACCAAGGATGAGCAACAACAGCTCATAACCCAATCTGACTTACCACATATTTCTGAGTGGAATGCCATCTAAGAATGGTATTTATATTGCTAAATGGTTGACAACATTTAAAAAATAACATTTTGAGACATGTGCAAATTGCATGAAACTCAAATTTTAGTGCCCATATATAGAATAGCATCAGAACACAAACACTTCCATTCTGTTATGTGATGTTTATGTCATTTTTGCCTGACAAGGGCAAGACTTAGTACTCATGAGGAGAACCACAAAGCCTAATATATTTATTAGGTGGGCTTTACAGGAAAAAAATCGCTGACCCCTTATATAATGAGAAATCGTCTTTGGGAAATGGAAAATAAGAGACTTAAGGGCTTGAATTTCTCAGGAAATTCTTCGCCCCTCCTGACACTCCCTCTTCTGAAATTCTCCATGGCTGTATGCACACCTGCTCTTCATTACAGGATGGTAGTGGTGAGGAGAGCGATCTCTGACAGAGAAGCTGCGCTATTTCTTGGATGGAGGAGAAAGGCAAAAGGAGGCATGGAGGCCTGGCTGACAGAGAGACTTCAGTCTGCTTCCTGTGTCACAGCCAGCTAAGTTTATCACTTTTCTCACCCATAGAATTGTTACTTAACAAGCAAGGGAGGTGCAGGAGTTCAGAAGTCAGTGGAGAAAACACAGCGGCTAACTTGGCAAGTGTCTTCTTTCTGGGCTGGTCTGCCATCAGCAAAATGCCTGCTCAAGCTCCTTCCATGCATCCAATCCACTCCCTTCTGCTGCCTACCTGAGGAATCCACCAGGAAATGGACAGACCTGGGTTGTTCTGTGTAGGGCCTGCAGCCAGTTCAGTGTGTTCGTGTGGGCTTTGTTAGCAAACCACCAGTGTGTTTAATCCTCTCTTTGTGCCTTCCTTAGCATAATGAAACCAAAGCAAGATCATTTTAAAATATTCTTAATGTGTTCAGGCATCCAGCCTATAAGCTAACAAATGAACAATAGAGTGAGAACAGTAGGAATGTGTCTACTTTTTTTCTTTTAATTTTCTAAAATTATGGTAAAATATACGTGGCATAAAATGTACCATCCCAACCGTAATTAAATAGCATTAAATACATTCACACTGCTATGCAACTATCACCACCATCCATCTCCAACACTTTTTCAGCCTGTAAAATTGAAACTCTGTATCCATTAAGCAATAACTTCCCTTTTCCCCATTCTTTCCAGTCCTGGGTAACTACCCTTTTACTTTCTGTCTCTGAATGTGACTTCTTCAGGTACCTGAGCTAAGTGCAACATTTTAGCATTTGTCATTTTGTGACTTTCCTATTTCACTTGGTATAATGTCCTCAAGGTTCATCAATTTATAGCATGTTTCCAAATTTCCTTCTTTTTAAAGTCTAAGTAATATTCCAGGGTACATGCGCCATGTTTTGTTCATCCATTCATCTGCTAGTGAACACTTTGGGTTGCTTTCACCTCTTGGCTATTGTGAATACTGCTTCTGTGAACATTGGTGTACAAATGTTTTTCAAATCTCTGCTTTAAGTTCTTTTGGGTATATGACCACAAGTGAAATTGTTGGGTCATATGGTAATTCGATTTTTAATTTTTGAGGAGTCACCATGCAGTTTTCTGTAGAGGTCGCACCATGGTATATGGGGTTATATTACAAGATCAGTAGGAATAGGAACCTCGATGAGTAGACACTAACCAGATCCTAGGACCTAAGTTTTAGTATGAATTTAATTAGAAGACTGCTCATCAATCCCTTCCATCAGTCCTCAGCACCTATAATTATTTCCTGGATTGACTTAAATCTAGTAAAACAATGATGCATGTTATTTTCCTTCTCAAATCTTGCCTCCTCTTATTTTCTTCCTGTTTTCCCTCTCTTTCTAGTATGACTTTCTTACTCCTGTTCATTTTTGGGGGTCCCCTTCACCTGTTTCAAATATGATTTGGGGCACTTTTCCTCCTTTTTTTCTGGTATACCTCAGATTCAGAAGAACCAAAACAACTCTGGAGCATGAAGTTAGACAAAAAGCAACAACAAAGGAGAACTCATTCAGGAAAATATTGAAACTACCTGCAGAAGTTAGAGCACGTTATGCTTCCAAATGTGCTTTAAATTAGGTCATCTCAACCATGACTATAAGTTCAAAACATGCAAAGCAATCTTATGGGAATTGGAACAAGGAATATTAGGTTTTCTCTGAAGGATTTTTAAAAGTGTAGCTAAGAGCAGAGCTCTGAAATGTAAAAGTACAGGGGGAAATGATTTACAAATCATTCTCCTAGTAAGCGATGTTAAAACTTCCAAACTATCAAAACTCATGATCCCTTAGTAACATCTCAGGTATTTAGCAACTTCTTTTATTAGGCAATGCCAGTCAAATGGAAGTGAGCAGGGGAAGATTGTGGAACGGTGTGCACAGGTAGTTGAAGTCCATATAGAGACCATGGATTCAGAAAGGTCTTGATCTTATTTTACACACAATACATGAAAATATGTTTACCTAGTTCCCTCAGATGACAGAGTAGGACCAGTAAGGGCACAAAATGAAAGCTGGCTAAAAACAACCTCAAGGATTCTTCTTAGGAAAAAAAATACTATTGGCTTTACAAAGAATAAATAGAAAACATATGAAAGGGAAGATTGTCAATCCCTAAAAACCAAACTGACAAGATACAGAGCATCCTCAGATTATGTAATACGGAAATAGGCCTGCCCACTCACAAAGCCTCCAAGGCAACTCCAAAGGCAGGCACAGAATCAGTGCAGTTTTCCTAATGGGCCCTCTCATCAGTTCAGTTAGACTTGTAACATTTGGGTCAGAGTGTAGCAAAAATGAGCTACTTTGGAAAATCTGCCTCTGCAAAAGTTATTGTATCTTCTTCTACCATGCTGTCAGTTAAATGAGGAATTAGACCGTGCCATCTAATCTTAGCATATTTTCATATTTAATTACAGCAATAAAAACTTTAGAGAGCTTTATGAGTTTTCCAAAAATTAAATATGATCCTAGGCAAAGCAGTTTCCTTATCTGTAAAATGGTGGTGATAATACTAAGTATGTCATAGATCTATTGGGACAACACAATGTGATAATGCATGTAAGACCACCAGTATTTTATAAGATCCATGCTTCACATAAAAATACTACTCCAATTGTAACTATCACCAGCATCAGCACTGCACCCACCACTGCCACTGTCCATGATCATCGATCTTTTTAACAGCACTGCACCTTGTCTCCTATTATGGCTCTACCATTTGTGATCTATATGACTTTGGGAAAGTCACTTTTGACTTTCCATATATTATCCATCTCTAGAGGACTCAACAAAGATTAAATAAGATCTTAATAAAAACACAATAGGGGCAATCACAGAATCAGAATGCAAGTAATATTAGCTTGCAATTATTCTTATTTTTAAAAGTAACACATAATTGTACGTGTTTATGAGATACAGTGTGAAGATGTTTCACTAGATACACACACTGTGTAATGATCCAATCAACATATTTAATCTTATCCATCACCTCAAACATTTGTCATTTCCTTGTGGCATAGTTATTGTCTGCTGTTTTACCTCAAGGACTGTAGTTCTCAAAGTGTGGTGTGGGGACCCCTGGTGGTCCCTTTTTCAGGCTGTCTAGGAGGTGAAAACGATTTTCATAGTGACTCTAACATGTTGCGTGTCTTTTCCTCTTCCTTCTCTGAAGCGTACAGTGGAGTTTGCCAGAAGTTATGTGAAATATCATTATCTCTACAGGTTTTGTGCAGTCTTACGCTACCTGTCTCCTATTAAGCAGTAAACAGATTTGCAAAAAATGTAAAATAATGCTCTACCCTCTAATATATTTTGCAAAATACAATTGCTTCTCATAAAATTATATTCTTAAGCTTCCAATCAGTTCATTGCTGTTATTTTAAAATATTTTTAGTATTCAACTTTAATTTAAAATGTGGTAAACATCAACAGATACAATCCACATAAACAGAAGTTTTTGGGGGTTCTCAATAATTTTAAGAATGAGGTTTCTGAGGTGTAAAAGTTTGAAAATCACTGTCTTTAGTATATTAAACTCCAGAGTTGTAGACATCCTCAAAGTCACTTGCTTGAGATTCAAATATAGACAATATCAAATTCAACCAAAACTTCCTGATAATGAAACTTAATAGTCACTACAATATCCCACATGACAAGAGTTGTGAAATTCTCATAGAAGAGAGGGGTTAATGAGCTAGTTCCATCACAACCCTTTACAACTTAGTACTGTTACAGGACTCTATATCAGAAGGTCCACTTAACATGACCCTCCTTGTAACATGGTATGCAAGGCTATTAGGTATTTTCTGACAATTAAAGTTTTATTCTAAGGGACCAATCAGGGCAGTACCAGATGTGCATGTGGTTTTTCTTGCCTGGTGATCAAGAGGAGTGATCTAGTGTTCTGGTTTCAAAGCCAAAACTGATTCCCATCATGTTTTCAATCTCAAGTGGCAAGGAAAAAATTTCATTCATGTAATACCCACTTTAAATATGCTTTTCAGGAGTTCAAGAACTAATCCTCACAGGAAAGGGGTCATGTTCTTCCCAATTCTTTTTCCCTGCCACAGATGGCTAAGCTTCAGACTTAGGGAAATACTTTGGGATACAAGGGCACACTTAAAGGAAGAGAAACAAGCAGGTACAATCTGCACAAAAAAGATGTATGTGGTCTCTCTTGGAAGAAGCATTTGATACTTGAGTGTATCACTGGAACCAATTGGTTTTAAGTATGTAACATTCCAATTTCAGGTTCCCACCATTGTCTTGGTGCAACATTGACACCTGCTATATTATTTAAGACCTTTTGTGTCAGAGGCTTCAATTTTCACACACATATACACACGCATATATAATGCATTTGGTTGGGTTGGATTGCAATCTTCAGTAGTAATTCAGAGAGTTTGGCTGATGGGGCAATGGCACAGGTTTGCATGCATTATGCAGAATTTTCTGCTAAATGAAATGGGCTTTTGGAAATTAAATTAGTTTATTTCAATCCATGCTTGTTTGACATAAATGTCACATTTATGCTGAATAACTCTATCATTCTTCTATTTCTGCTCCAATAATGTTAATCCTTAAAATGTTACCCCAGATAGGCTATGATTACACAGTGCCAAACATCTATCTTGAAATAACAAAACTTTGCTTTAGGATGCTGATATTTCTAAATCTGACACTTGTCAAGATGGAGTGAAGTTACCTAGATATTTAAGTATTTTCATTTATACTAAGGGGCAATGGTATTACATAAAAACAGCCAACATGAAATAAAAATCCTTTTAATCAAATTCTGTAGCATCATAAAACTAAACAACCCCTTTTCCAATATTTTAGTAAATTGAATACTTTCAACCAAATATGGTTAATTTATATATCGAACACAAAGTGCCAAACAAAATTAATTGATCATTTTCCTGTTAAAATAGCGTGGAAGGAAGATAAGGCCCTGGTAAACAAATATGAGATATACAGGGCAAAGCAAAGAGTAAGGATTCTCTCTGGCCCCTCTATAGAGGGTCTGAGCAGAGCTAGCTGTCTCCAGCTATGATCAGGGGCACGAACGCTCTTTGACTCAACAGAGGAAGCCACTCTTTCTGTGTCTTCATCCCAGCAAGCACTATGATTGTGGAAGGGAGGCATCCAAGAAAGACGACCTAACTATTGAGGACATAGAGCCAAGGGATCGCCCTCCATGTTCACAGGCCAGTGACTAACTTCATACTGGATACTTGCTGGTGCTGGGGGTGTTCCATTAATTCACTCCAGGTCACTACCTTAATCCAAGACCTAGCAATAAAGGCAGTAGCCTACTCCCACGCTGACCATCCATTACTGATGGCTGCTGGTCGATTTTGACTTAGAAAAGTATCTAGTTTAGATACTTCTTGAGACATAAGCCCACACAGAGCAGGCTGGCCAATATAACAATCCTGTAAAATATGGCCAGACTTGAGATAAATCCTCAAAAGTTGTTGAGACATTTAAGTATTCTAAGATTCCTACTTAATTTGCTTTTTCTTCTGCTTAGAGTTTGACCTTACTGCCCCCCCCATCAGACCTACATTCAAATGCAAATTCAACATGAGTCATTTTCTCACAAATTTGGAAAGTAACTTGTCATATTCCCAAGCTCTACTCTTTTCTCAGACAGGTGGGCCAAATGAACTGTAGTATGGATTTGGCTTAATGACCTGTCTAAATAATTTGTATCTGTCTAGTCTTGATTTTTGTTTTTGATGTATGAAAATAGAAATCTAAATGAAATTGTTGAGGTAAACAGTCTTGGCAAATTGCCAAAAAATGACCACACTTATTTAAATCTCCCCAGTGAAACTGATGCATTTATGCAATTTTGTTCAGCAAACAAATCATTAAGCTTTCATTTATTGACTGCCTACCATGTGCCATTTTCATGAGCTGAGAGTTCCTGTTATCTGTTTTGCTCTTTGTTTAAACTGTAATTTGAATTTCTCATACAAGGGAAACCATGTGATATTAAGCTTGTGTATCTGATTAATTTCACTTAACGTTATTGTCTCAAGGTGCACCCATTTTCCTACAGATGAGTCAGGTTTATCCTTCTTTATTTCACAATAATACTCCACTGCATGTAAATATCACATTTTCTTTATCCATTCATCTGTTGATGGACATATAGGAAGTAGGGAGATTGATCTTTCTCAAATGAGAAGGGGATCAGGAATTAGAGGGAGGGGGAAGAGAAGGGAGAAAAGGGGCACGAAAAAAGGAATTGAGATGTGTTACATACATGTACCAAGTCCACATAAGGAATGTAAATATTATGTACTGCAAAGATGTACCAATAAAATATAAATAAATAAAAAAGATGAGATTTAGAAAAGATAGACACATCTTCAAAAGCTCAAAACCTAAGAGGAGACACAAATGCAAACAATTTCTTATCAGTGTGGTATATACTGAAAGATACAGGTATAGATCAGCTGCTTTGTGAACAGAGTGAAATGATATTTTCTTTCGGGCTACCTTTCACAAGCACCATTTCTCTGTGCTGAATACTTTGTTGAAATATCCTAAAAATTCTGGGAGCTGCCTTATTACTTCCTAATTCTCTGTTGCCAAGGCCGCAATGATTAGTCTTCAAAAAAGCTACAGTTTAGCACCTGTTGAATGATATTAGAGGAAATCATCTGTGTTGCAAATAGAGAATATGTTAGAGAGGCTGGACTCAAATGGATCCAGGTTTTGATATCTTTCTCCTTCTGTTTTAGCAGACAAATAATCTGTTGCAACTTTGCTGCTTCTCTTCCATAGTTTGGCTCTCTTCCCGTGCACCATTTTGTTCTAGGGGAAGCCTAAACTGATTCTTCAGTGTTAGCCAAAACAAATGAGAAGTTTGGCTCTCGGTCTGGTTGCAGCAGCTGCTGTGATTGAAGTTCTCTGCACCTAAGACAGTGGGGCAGCTTTCCGTTTGACAGACGAACACATTTTCATTACTAGAGAAACAGAAAGCAATGCATACTGGGCAAAAAAAAAAAAAAAGGAGCGAGAGAAATATTTGGGAAGTCGCTTTGTTCTTTCTTCTATCAATCATGGTTATTGTTCAGCTGAAATGTTGGAGAGGAGGTTGAGGGAGTGGGAGCCTTATACCATGCCTCAGGCTTCTCTTCCCTTCAGACTGTAGCTGTGAGCTGACAGCTGTGTGGTTCCTTGACCTCAGGTTGCCTCAGCAAGAAAAATCCTTGGCAGATCCGAGCTGGCAGGCAGTTTCTGTTCATGTAAGCAGCAAAGGGTGTGTGGAGGTCAGGAGGTCTAGGGGAGCCTATGCATAAAGGAAAAGGAAAGAAACATTTGGCCATTTCCACTTATCTAAGTCTTCGGAGGCCTTCAGAGACTTGCCTGGTGACTTGGGAGTTTACAAATAACTCAACCACAGGCAGATTGGTTGTAGGTTCTTTAGAGAACAGAGCACATCTCCAGTTGTGCAGCTTTTCCTTCAAAACTTTGTATTCAGAATACTTTTAAAAAATCAAAATGGCAGCTTGGGAAGCATCCTTGATTCCTATGTTTTGTGTATTGAGTCCCTAGACAAGTATTGGTGCCCTACACTGCTGTAAGGACTCCAAGAAGCATAGGAAGATTGTGGGAAGAAGCAGTGGATGATGATAAGAAAATACATAAATCTAAGGTGTAAAATTACAAATAAAATGATAAAAATTTAGTGTTGGTATTGAGGGATGTCTTTAGGAATACAGGCAGTTTAGAGTCCTCACAGATATGTGATTTCTGGATTCTCATTTCCAATTATCGCTGTGACAAGAACATCCTGTCTAACATAATCCATTTATAATGTTAGGTTGCCACTCAAGAAAGCCAACACATACAGTCATGCGCTGCTTGCTCAACAACAGGACACATTCTGAGAAATGTGTCATTAGGCAGGTCTTTCACTGTGTGATCATAGAGCCTAATTACACAAGCTAAGATGACTATGGTGTCGCTAGGCCACTAGTCCAATGGAACCACCATTATAGACGTGGTCATTGTCGAATGAGACATTTTTAAGCAGTATATGACTGTTAAATAACTCTGGTTTGTCAGATACCATGCCAAGTGCTTTATATAGGGACATGCCTATAACAGCAAAAAAATATGTGCTGAGATACTTTGTTATATAAATGAAAGCTGAAACTCAGGATGTCCAAAATTACATGGATAATTGACAAAGCAAGACTTGCAATTCAGTTTGTGGTAACTTCAAAGGGTTTTTAGAGTTCAAAGGGTTCTTCTACACACAGATCCTCTCCCTTTCCATATGTCTTAGTTATTTTTCTCATTGCTGGGACAAAATACCCAACACCCACAAGTTAAAGGCACAGGTGTATTTCAGGTCACCATTTGTAGAGGTTTCAGTCCAAAGTGGGCTGGCTCCAAGGCAGGGTGGCATGGCAGAGGGGTATCGCAGAGGAGAAACAGTTTATGGTGTGGTAGGTAGAAGGCAGCAAACAGCAAGCAGCAATAGTAAGCCTGCGTTCTTTCTGTCCCTTATATCCTATCCAGGCTTTAAGACTGTTGATTTGTGCCACTCATACCTAGGATGGGGTTTCCATTACCAACACCTTTAATCCCAGTATCACATTCATAATCCACATTCACTTCCTAACACAGCTACCTTCGAAACTCCCCTCCTATGAGTGGGTGAATCTCTGGGGCGACATCTAGATACAAGCCATAACATCTCCTATATCCTGTATCTTCAATAACTCACAGTATTCTTTCCTGCTTGGCCTGGATAAAGTGCCAGATGTCTCCACACAGTACTCAAGGCTGCTAACAATTGATGGGAGGGAGTTGGCACACTGGCGAATCTTTTTGGAGTCCTTGTGCCTTTACCAATTGCACCAACGGGGAAGAAGAGGAACCAGTTCTGCTCTTACATGTATTTATTAAAAATCTGGTACTTGTGTACCGTGCATTGTGCGATCGGTGCTTCTGCCTCCATTATATTCGTTAGTAGACTCCTTGCACAGCATCTTATCACACCATGTGCCTAATTCATATTCTCTGGTCTCTGGGTTAAGGACTCAGTTTATGCATTCAAAGCATCTTCAAATCCCTTCTTGTCTAGTATTGCATGTTTATGAAAACACCGGATGAGGTATTTTGGTGGTGGTGATTGTGATGTCATAAAGACAGTGGGACTTGTTCAGGGTTCTGCAGCATGTAAGTTACAAAGTCAAGCAAAACCCAGGTTGTTTGTTTTCCAATGACTTATTTTTCTATTATAGACAAAGATTATAAAAATCTCACAGAGGTCTGAGTTTCTCTTACGGCTTCCTAGGGCTCCTTAAGTTTTTGCACAACCAATTACATTTAACATTAATTGTTTTAATAAATGTGCTACATGTAGAATATGCTTCTGATAAACCTTTTCTCCTCTTAGTCTAGTTTCTCCCTCTCTTCTAATCTCTAAATTACCCCTTGATATTTACTCTGTGCAACAGAATTTGTTTTCAAGTACAGCCAAGAATATTTTTTAAGGAAAATATGTGCAAACGTTTCTTTTGACAAACAAAAAGATGATGTATATGATTACTAAACTTTAGAGACTCCTAATTTCCTTATTAGTCATATAGAACATCAGCATCTACCTTAAATACCAGTACCTTAATTAATTCATTAGCTGCAACTAGCAAAATGCCTGATGTACAGTAAGCATTTAGCAAATGTAAGCTCTCATTAATGTTCACATTGACACGATGTATCTAAGAAATGGCATGAAAAAGAAAAAGTACTAACATGATAACCTCTTCTCTTAACTATATTACTGTTTTTATAGTTATAATTCCCACCTATCGTAGATTACTGATTGCAAGATAATTTCACTTTGACATCTGTTTATCTATCATTTTATCTATAGCCAGACAAATCCAGGTCAATTATTGTTTCTGCTATGCCCATCAGCCTGGACTCAGGGAAGCTACTTTGCATATAGTTCTTGCAGAAAGACTTAGGAAACATTCTTAGACATATATCCCCTCGACCAAGTGGTTCTGCTTCTAGCCTCACTGCCTCTGGCCACAGGTGAACAGTTGATTTGAGGGTAGCCCATCCCTAGGCTACCGAGTGGCTTGTGAAATTTCTAAATTTTACTTAGGAATAAGTGAAGTTAATGAGATCCTCTCAACTTTGCAACTAGCCTTGGAAGTTGTGGAGAAGACTTCCCATTAGCATGACAAAATACGTAAGATAATAAACTCATAGGGAGGAAAGATTTATTTGGTTCCTGGACTCTGAGGTTTTGGTCCATGGTTGGCCGGGTCCATTGTTTTTTAATCTGTGGTCAGGCTGAATATCACAGCAGGGAACACACAACAGAACATAGCTGTTCATCTTATAGCAGCTGAGAAGCAAAAAGAGAGAAGAAAGACCAGGTCCCCATGTCCTTTCGAGGGCACATCCCAGTGACCTAACTCCTTGCACTAAGTCAGTCTACCTTCTAAAGGTTCCACCACCCTCCAAAAGCACCTCGGGCTGGAACTAAGCCTTTAACACATGGGCTTGGGACCTTTAAGATCCCAACCATAACACTAGCTCTATTAATAGTCAGAGCTGAATTCTGAAAGGTGCCTCCGAAAGAGTTTATGAAGCAATGAGGAAACAGAAAATTCTTCAGCAGAAAAAAAATTGGCAGAAGCTATGATGCTACATCTGCTGCTTATGACTATGATCTCTTAGTGGCCTCCAATTAAAAATTCCACACACTTTATTCCATTTCAGCCAAACCCTGATTGTTTTGGGAGGCTCTGAATACCCAGTTGTTAGCTCAGCTCATGTTGTGGTTTGAGGAACTCGAAGCTCCCTGAGATCCTCTGTCAATTTCCTTCAGCCATTACTCTTCTACCATTCAAATATCATATTGGAAGAGAAACTTCTCCGAGAGGTGAACAGACTGCCACACTATACGGAACAATGTAGAAAATGGTACATTCTATTTTGAAACTCTTACAGCTTGTCTGTTGTTTCTATTAGGTGTCTCTTATCCTTGTTATCGCCAGCCACAGCTTGGACCTGGATCACTTCTCAAAAACTGAAGAGCAATGCTACTCATTTCCCCTTTCCTCTTCTCTGATCAATGTTTTTCTCATTTAATGAATTCAGGTGTCATCACATAATCTTCCCCACTCTCTGGCTTGTGGTATATCTGTAGTGGGATTTTTTTTTTGGTTTCTTTTTTAGTGTTTGTCCCAGAATTTGCAATATACATTTATAATTAATCCAAGTCCACTTTCGAATAGCATTATGAGACTTGCTAGGTAGTACAAGTACCTTATAACAGAGTGTTCTTGATACGTCGTCCCATATCTTTTAGCATCCTTGTCATTTTCACCTTTATCTATGAGCCCTAATGTCTGAACACATTGTCACTATGATTTTTTGAATAAATTTTTATCCATAACATCAATCAAGAATAAGAAAAATTAAATATTGTATTTTACCTTTATTCTCTAATGTTGCTCCTTCTGTATGTTGTAAGTTTATGACCTCTGTCATTTTCCCTCTCTCTGGAGGATTTCTTTTAACATTTTTTGCAAAGAAGAGGTACTGGCAACAAATTCCCTCAATTTTTGTTTGAGAGAATCTTTCATTCTCTTTTAGAAGGCTAATTTTGCTGGATACAGAATTGTAGTGTATTGTTTTTTTTTACCCATTTAATATTTCATTCACTTTCTTCTTGCTTGCATGGTTTGTGAATAGAAATCCCATGTAATAACTATCCTTATTTCTCTATAGATAAGGTATGTTCCTCCCACCTTCACTGAGATCTCCTTTCAGTATTTTCTGTTTTTTGTTTTCTGAAGTTTAAATATGATATGCTTCAGTTTCTTTTCATATTTATCATTGTTGATGTTCTCTTATCTTTCTAGATTTGTGATTTGGTATCTGTTACTGATTTTGCAAAATTCTCAGTATTACCTCTAGTATTTCTTTTATTCCTTTCTCTCCTTCTACTCCTTTGATATTCCCATTACACATAGATTACACCTTTTGAAATTGTCCCACAGTTTCTGGATATTCTGTTCCATCTTTTTCATTATTTTTTTCTCTTTGTATTTCATTTTTGGAAGTTTCTGTGACCTATCTTCAAGCTCACTGATTTTTTCCTTGACCACATCTAGTCTACTGATGAACTCACCAAAACAGTATTCATTTCTGTTTCAATGTCTTTGATTTTAGTACTTCCTTTGGCTTTTCTCTTAGAGTTTCATTTTGCTTGCTTTCGCCATCTGTTTTTGGTATACTATGTTTTGAATATTCTAGGCCTTGGCTCATCCACATTTAAAGTCAGGAAGCAAAAAAATTTTTTCTATCTCAAGGGGTTAGTTCTTGAAATAAAAAAGTATGATTTTTAACATTATATTCCTACCTTTAGATCTACCCCAACTGACATAACAGCTCCCAAGTGAGGAATTTAACACTTTGTTTACTATCAGCTCTACCTTAAGGATAGCACTGTAGCAAGTTATTATTATTATTATTCTTTTGGTGGTGAGGATTGACTTCAATGGTCTTGTGGATGCTAAGCATACTAAACTGTATCAGTGGTTTAACTCAAGTTCTTGATGCTGAACAAATCATTAGGGAACAGGAAAAATGAGGGACTCCTTAATATTAAAATGTCCTCCTACTATCTTTCTCATTTTAAAGAGTTAGCAAATTTTATTTTTTTAAATTTGTTTCATCAAGAGCATGTATTGGTACATTGTTTACATAATGGTCACATTCATCATGGTTATTTTGTACCTGTACTTGATGTATCTTGGTTTTCCCCGCCCCTCCCTTCTGCTCCTCCCTTCCCTATTTACAGCAGGTTTATTTATATTTTCCCATTTTTTCCCTTTCCTCTTTCCTTCCTTTTTCTCTTCTTTCTTTTCCCCCTACCCCCTTTCTAGTTCTCCTCTCTTTTGAATATTATCTTCCTTTTATATAATATCTATTACACTTCTTTGTCCTTATTTACCCTTATGGTTATTCATATCAGAGAAACAATTTGATGTGTACTCGTTAGTGTCTGATTTATTTCACTTAAGAGTATATCCTCAAGGTACATCCATTTACCTACAAATGTCTCTAGCTTATCCTTTTTATGGCAGAGTAGTACTCCATTGTGTAGAAAAACCACATCTTCTTTAGCCATTCATTAGTCATTGGGCATTTTGGTTGTTTCCAAGACTTAGCTATTACAAATTGTGTTGCTATAAACATGGTTGTGCCTATATCACTGTGGTATGATGATTTTAATTCTTCTGGGAAGAGACTAAGCAAAGGAATAGCTGGGTCAAATGGAAGCTCTAGTTGTAGTTTTCTGAGGAATCTCCATACTAATTTCCACAGTGGCTGGACCAATCTACATTTCCACCAACAGCGGAGGAGGGTTCCTTTTTCCCCACAGCCCTGCCAGCATTTGTTATTGGTTGATCTTTTCATAATCTCTGTTCTTTCTGGAGTGAGATGGAATCGTAACATTGCTTTGATTTGCATCTCTTGAATGACTAATGATGTTGAACACTTTTTCATGTATTTATTTGCCATTTTTATTTCTTCATCTGAGAAATGTTTATTCATTTCAGATGCCCATTTTTGGATTGGGTCTTCGAATTTGGGAGGTTTGATGTTTCTGAGTTCTTTGTATATTCTACATGTCAGACTTAGTCTAATGGACAGCTGGCAAAAATTTTTTCCCAGTCTGTGGGTTTTCACCCTGCTCTATTGGTGATTTCTTTTGCTGTGCAAAAGCCTTTTAATACTGGATCTTTGTATTGTTTCCTGTGCAGTCTGGGTTGTGTTCATAAATTTTTTTCCTACCTCTATTCGAGAGTTCTTCTTATTTTATTCTCCAGTAGATTTAGTGTTTCCGTTTTAATGTTTAGATCTTTGACCCATTTCTATTTCAGTTTAGTACATGGTGAGAGACATGTATCTAGTTTTAGTTTTTGGCATGTGGCAAGCCCATTTTTCCAGCACCATTTGTTAAAGAGACTGTCTTTCTTCCAGTAAGGGTATTTGGCTCCTTTGACAAAGATGAGGTATTTGAGTGTGTTTGGAGTTGTTTCTGTGTCTTCTAATCTGTTCCACTGATCCTTGGGTCTGTCTTTCTGCCAGTACCATGCTCTTTTTATGACTGTAGCTTTATAGTATAGTTTCAGGTCAGGGATTATGATGCCTCCTACCTTGCTCTTGTTGCCAGGATTGTTTTCGCTATTCTTGGTCTCTTCTGGTTCCAGATGAATCTCATGATTGTCCTTTCTAGTTCTGTGAAGTATATTAATGATATTTTGATTTGGAATTGCATTAAATCTCTATAGTAATTTAGGAAGCATGATCATTTTTACTGTGTTGGTTCTTCCTACCTGGGAACATGGTATTTCATCCCATTTTCTAATATCCCTTTCAATTTTCTTTTTTAGAGAATTACAGCTTTCAATGTAAAGATCTTTTACTTCTTTTGTTAGATAAATTCCTAAGTATTTCTTTTTTTTTTTATGTGATTGTGAAAGGCATATCTTCTGTTATTTCTTTCTCAGTGAGTTTTTTATTTGTATATAGGAATGCTATTGACTTTTGTGTGTTGACTTTGTATCCAGCTGTGCAACTGAATTTAGTTATTAAATCTAGAAGTTGTTTGGTGGAATTTTTGGGGTCTTCTATGTAGAGTATCATGTTGTCTGCAAATAATGATAATGTAAATTCTTCCTTTCCTATCTTTATTCCTTTTATTTCTTTCTCTTGTCTAATTGCTCTGGCTAATGTTTCTAGAACTATATTGAATAATAGTGGTGATAGTGGGCATCCTTGTGTTGTTCCAGATTTTAGTGTGAAAGCTTTCAGTTTCTGACCATTTAGTGTGATGTTGCCCATTGGTTTGTCATAGATGGCTTCTATCAGATTTAGATATAGACCATCTACTCCTAATTTCTGTAGTGTTTTTATCATGAATGGGTGTTGGATTTTGTCAAATGCTTTTTCTGCATCTATTAAGATGCTCATGTGATTTTTGTCTTTGACTTTGTTGATATGATGTGTTACATATATTGATTTGCGTATGTTGAACCATCCCTGCATCCCTGGGATGAATCCTACTTGGTTGAATCAAAGAGTTGGTTCTTTGGAAGACTAAACAAAATAGACAAGCCCCTAACCAATCTTATCAAAAAAAGAAAAGAAAAGACCCAAATTCATGCAATAAAAAATGAAGTCACAATGGACCCTACAGAAATCCAAAGGATCATTGGCATCTACTTCAAGAACCTATACTCAAACAAGATGGAAAACACTGAAGAAATGGACAGATTCTTAGAAACATAGGCACTAACAAAACTGAATCAAGAAGAGATAAAAATACCAAATAACCCAATATCAGCTATTGAAATTGAAGAGGTAATTAAAAACCTACCAACAAAGAAAAGCCCAGGTCCTGACGGTTTCAGAGCTGAATTCTACAAAAAATTCAGAGATGATCTAATAGCACTATTTCTCAAACTCTTTAATGAAACTGAAAAGGGAGCAGTACTTCCAAAATCATTCCTGGAAGCAAGCATTACCCTAATACTAAAACCAGAAAAGGATCCAACTGAAAAAGAGAACTGCAGGCCAATCTCCCTAATGAACATAGATGCAAAAATTCTCAACAAGATACTGGCTAACGGAATGCAATGAATTATCAAGAAGTCTATACATTATGACCCAGTTCACAAAATTTAGAACACAAAATGCACACTGTGCTGACCCAGCCAAGAAGCCAGGTAACCCTGACCACCACCATGTTGTAAGACAGCAGGCGTAGCTGCATCCCTGCCCCAGACATCCTTACAGGCTCATTTACCCTTTTATTTGACCAGTCAATTCACACTCTCATGGTCATAATGAATAGAAGAAAGGCAAGATACGCCCTGCTTGTCTTCAAGAAACAGAGAAATTTAATGCTGTACTTGGCACTGAAGAAAATGAATTGATTTAATCAATTAGCTAATCAATAGTTAATAGCTAATCAGTAACTAATTGACTTAGTTAGCTAACCAATAATTCTGAAAGAGAGGGGGATGTGGTTTCTTGATAGACCATGTGCTCAGCGTGTATGAGACTCTCAATTCCATCCTCAGCATCCAAAATAAAACATAAAACAAAGAAATTAAAACTAAACAAAGCTCTGGAGGAGAAGGAAAAAATCAATGTAGAACAAAACAGTCTAATTCTGTCTGCTATTCTTCCTACTATGTTGATTGTGTAGCATCTATGTCATCTATTTCAGATAGGAATGTTACCAATTCTAATGCTTCTGTTGATATTTCAAAAAGATTCTAATCTCGGTTCAGTAATAGCTTCTGTCATCTCTAGTGACACATATGCCATAACATTCCTGGTTAAATTGTCAGAAATATTAATGGGTTCAGATTTTATATTATTTGGACCCCTGCATATATCTTGCTTAGTATTCAATTAACTGCTTCAAACAGAGGATCAGGGCCTGGGCTTTCCAATCCCAATGCATTTAGTATTGTTCACTAGGGACATTAGTCTTCTCATTTCTGTGTAATTTTGGTCTTCCTTAGAAGACTTTTTATAGCTCTATGCTTTTACTTCTTTAAACTCTATACTTTTCCATTTTCTGTTACACAAGTGAATGTGTTACCTGCCTTCCTCCTCATTTTTGTCTTATTCCCATAGGTCATTGCCTTTCAGAGTTGGTATGGACTTATGATCTCTGCCTGAATCGATGTCCTACACCTTCCCTGCCTTTCCTACTCTATTCTTGAACTCCCTCACTACCTCCCAAAGTAGCCATAAACACTTGCTTCTCTGGGCTAAATATCCCCACTTATCTCTATGAGTCATCCAAGAACATTGTTTTGAGTCTCTTTATCACTTATTTGTTGGCCCTGTATATGTTTTACACCCACAGCAATATTCTAGAACAGGTGTTATTTATGACAGTTTACCATTTAGAATCAGAATTCATGCAGAAGTAAGAGTATGTGCTACTCAAACAGTTTTTCAATTTGAATTGAACTTTAGAAAAGTGGAAAGGTAAAGTAATCTAGGTTAAGGTGCATGGCTGAATTGCTACAATAGAATAGAACCTTATACAATTTTCTATAAATTCTCTAATGAATTTTCTACTGCCATAAAACTGAAAATTATACCTAGCTCAGTATCTGACACCTACTTGGTACTCAGTAAATATTTATTAATAAGTAGTAGACATTTTCATAAGGATCTCAAATTCCCCCAAATAAAATCTGATGCAAAGCCATGGGAATGTTATGGAAGTCTAGCATAATGACCTGGGGAATCAATGATTCTAGGTCTTAGAGTGTCTACGGTGGGTGGGGATTGGGTAGTGGTGGAGGAGTAATGTTAGAAAAGGAACTGGAGAATTCTCCTCCAAATTCTTCTTGCATAGAAAATAATATTTTTGCCTACCTTGTATAAGATAAATCAGCTAATATAGTGAAGTTTTCTAAAGGTACTTTTACTCGCATATCACCTAAGAGCAAGAAATTATCATTGTCCATAACAGAGATTACTATTGCTATGTAAGATAGCTGGGAAAGTGAGGGAGACCCTGGGAAGGCTAAGACCATTCTCAGACCAAGACAGCTTTTGGAGCCACCATTTCTTAGATTTTTATTAGACATGTTACTGTTTTTTCATAAAGAATTCTACATTAGGTGTACAATATTCACAGATTATAAAATATGCAAATATGTTCTCAATCTCTGTGATGCAACTGTCTAGTATTTACTTGAAATAGCAAGATGTTATTAGTTGTAGGGAAATACTTCCGATGTGTCCTGTGAAGTGCCTGCCACAAATTAGCTTTTATTCTGGCAATGGTTTGTTCACTTTATGTACTTCTGTATTTTAAACTCTCCATGCCTGTCTAGCTCTCCTTCAGATTCCTCTCTGTTTTATCTGTACTGTATTTTCAGACAGGAAGAATATGTTCCTCATGTAAGGCCAGAGCTGGTCATTTCCAGGCTAGAACAGGTGCTTCTATCAGAGAGACATTTACTCAAAACACTTAAGCATCCTTACTGCTACAGATGGTCAAGTTTTTACTCTCTAAGCATTTTGGGCCCATTAATGTTAAGATTACACATGTGATAATTTTAAAGTATGGAATCTAGAACAGAGCCCAGTATCACAAGCAAGTTCTGACCCGAGCCTTCTCTTAGTGTGAAAATCATGTAAATTCCACTTGGTGTAGGGATAAGGATAATTTGGACTTGAAAACTGATGACAGATTGTCTTTACTAAGCATCTTCTGAAAAGAGAATATTACATTCAGCCTTGGAGGATAAGCAGACTCGCAAACACCATTACAGAAAGACAAAGCATCTTCCCCCAGGGACTTCAGTATATGGCAGAGCTGAAAAGCAAGCCGCCATGGCTGCTGATCATAACTCCATCATCTGGTGAAGTCCCTCCTACTGCTGTTGGTGAAGCCATCAAAACATGAGACATTTAGGTTTATAGTGACAAGATTTATGCTGCAGTACAATAGAGAAGAAGGAATAACTTAATACTACTTTAGGACCTAAAATATGCCAGCCCTGCAGCTTGAATATTTAGAACTCTCCACTAAACTCTCGTTATTCTTGTTTTGTGAATGAGGAAACTGAGTCTCAAAGAAAGACTAAGCAGCACACATTTTAATTACAAGCAGAGCCAGGATTATACTGAAATGTTTTATTTTAAATCCCGTGGTTTTTTTTCCCTATTACGTGCTTCCCAGGAGTTAGCTTGTGAGTGAGTTGAAAACTATGTCTAGATATAGCATTTGTAAACATATGTATGCATGCATATATATGAAGAAAAACAACATAAAAGGAAGAATCTACAATTGAAATAGTTCATAATTCTTAACTGTTGCAATGATTCTAAATTGAAATGTATTGGAACTTACCACATTATTACTAAACAGATATAAGCAAAGCATTTCAGACACATACCATTGCATATTCCTTGGTATACTGCCTCTACTGTGCATATTTTTCACAAACTGTTGGTGACTGAATAGTTTTGCATGTAAATTCTCTAGGCATTCTTCCTACCATCCTTTTTGCCCTAGAAATACTTACTTCTTGTAACAAAGGGGAAGATTCTTTTTCTCCTTTTCAGTATCTTAACACTGAGATCATTGGGGCTGAATCATTGCCCTAAACAATTTTTAAAGCAGATAGAAAGCTTTCATGCAAAGAAAACCACAAATGTGCAAGAAATCATAGTATTTAACACCATTTATCTGAGCACCCCATTTTTATTATTGAGAAAACTAAGAGTCAGAAAGCCCTGCAAAGAGAATATTACATTAACAGCTACTCTATGAAGATACGCCATTCATTTCCCAAATTATACCATTTTGAAAGTGAAAGGGATGCCGACAGGATGGGGTGGTAGGAGTGGGCACTGGTACAGTCCCAGGAGGCCAGGCCATGTAGCGATTTTAACCTTTTTGAATTCTTATAACAATGAAATGAAATAGCATATGTGACAGTGCCTGGGTTAATGCCACAGCAGATATTGGAAAGCACACAATCCATTTTGGTTCACTGTGATCTGAAAGTCCACTCACCCAGAAAGTTTCCATATTTGTGATTTATGCTCAGGTTTTCTGTCTTGGGAAGCTAAGAATCAGTAATACCAAATCAAACAAATGAAAATACAAATGACAGCTAATCATCAGGGTTTATGTTCATTTAAAATTTTAGTTTTATTTTGTTTCTCACAAAGCAAAACTCCCTCACATGTTTTTCAATTTTATAGGTTGACCAAATTATCTAGTGACTAAGACAGAAGCATATTAATAGACAACCATGCGGATTAATAAATCCGGCAGGAAGGAAGAAAGTAACAAAGAGGGATTAGGGGAGGAAGAAAGAACAACGGAAGATGTCAAGAGCAATTGTTTTCTAAGATAGAAGATTATATGGGATCTATATCCAGACAAGTTGTTATATATTTTATATGGAACTACTTTAAAAGGAAACTAGATCGAATATAGATTTGTAACTCAAAAATGACAGGTTTAGAACTACTTCATTCTGCTAACATTTCATTGTGAAATATTTGTGCCTACATCTCTGTTTCAGTTGGATATTTCTTTA
The DNA here is from genome assembly GCA_004026905.1 of Hystrix cristata. Classification (NCBI taxonomy): domain Eukaryota; kingdom Metazoa; phylum Chordata; class Mammalia; order Rodentia; family Hystricidae; genus Hystrix; species Hystrix cristata. Next base: position 114,093 of record PVJO010000006.1, read on the forward strand.
TTTAATGCTGTCTGCTTTCACGGCCCTTGAACTCACCCTGGCTCCCCTTTTTCCATAAAAATAGCTGCAGTTCATTCTTTAATTTATGGAGTGACCTAGTGTTAACTTATGAGTAGCTAAGAGTAGAAAGCAACACCTATATAAAATACTTTACTGGGATGTATCATTTAGAAGCTCCAAGTCTTACAAGTTTTGATTCATTCTGCTTCCAAAGAGACAAAGAAGCGTTCTCTTCTCTACATTTGAGCCCAAGATGTTGGCTCCCTTTAAGGAATTTCTACCTGAAATCTTATCTGCAGTACTTGGACAAGTTCTGTTCCTTACCATTTGTCTGACGGCAGTGAAATTTCACACGTGACCCAGGTTGTGAAGCCCAGCTCTCGTCAGCTCCTGTTCTGATCTCTGGCTGACTGGCCATTCACCAGCCTCTCCTGAAGGTTGGTTGGGTTCTAAGGACTGGAAGAAGGGAATCACCCGCTAACCAGCAAACCAACTATTGAAAAGGTCAAGACAAGCATGTCTTCCCTACAGCTGCACCCTGAGCCACACCAGCATATGCACGAAACTTAGGTGGATAATGGCAACACCGTGAAAACATTCTGTTCTAGTTTTATTGCAATAAAAATGAAGGAATTTGAATAAAACTGATTATTTCACCCTAGAGCAAACTAATGCGGGAAAAATTTCCTTCCACTATATAATTAAATTATCTAGTTCATGGAGGGCTGTGACTGTTTCTAACTTATACTCAACATTGGATTTTCTTCAAGTGAAACGCTAGGATTTTTTTCAAGTAAGAAATTTTGAATAAGATTCCCCTCAGATGACTGATTTTTCCTATGTTAGTTTGAAACTTTTATTTTTAAATAAATTTCTATTTTTTTTTAATCTTTGAATTATAGCTTCATCTTTACTCAGTGGTGGTACATTTTCTTCCAAGTACAATCAAGACTGCCAAAAAGTTAAAATGAAAATATCTTAGACTTTGATGATACTACATGCTTTTCTAAACATATTGTTTTGGTAAAGATAGGATAGTTTAAACTATGGTGACAAATTAATCCTGAAATCTCCGGGCTTAACACACTAAAGGTTTACTTTTTGTCTGCAATGTGGGTTAGCAGAAGGCTGGGTTCTGCATTAGCTCTCAAAACACAGGCTGCTGAAGGCTGCATCATCCTAATAACATGCCTTCAGGTTTGGCCATGCTTACCTTAAAAGGCGTTTATTCTTTTGTGCTTGGGGCTAAAGTGAAAACGCATCACTTCTGTTGATAGTGCTTTGGCCTGAATTTGTCACATGTCCCCACCTAGGCTGGAAGTATGAGTGATCACTTGGATAGTCCCTAAGAAACACACATCTCTGCCACACACACAATGTCTTCTGCAAGCATAATAACTTTGAGATACTGGTAATTGTGTTACTAGTAACAATATAGCAACCATTTATCACTGCCCAGTTTGTATCAGGTAGGGAATCCTAAGTCCTCATTTTACTCATCTAAAAACTGAGGCTGCCAGAGAGTAGTGTGTCACTCAAGGCGTCCCAGAGGCAGATGCCATGCTGCAGTCAGAAGGAGAGGAGACTTACTGAGGGCAATCCCCCTGGAAGATGCAAGCGAGAGAGCACAGGTAGGCATGAAGCATCTGTGGCCAGGCATGGTGCAGGCCTGATACTGAAAGTACGGGGAAAAGGAAGAGCCAGCTTCACACTGTCTCAGCAGTTCTGAGATTTGTGTCTGCCTAGCAGGAGTTCCAGAGAAAAGATGGGCAGTTAGAAGAGTCCCACATATCTGAGCCTCAGCACCGTCGTCATGCTCAGTCAGCGGGTAGGCGCTAGTGTTCTTCGCTTTGCTATGGAGGCAGATCCCAAAAATGTGGCAGCTGAGATTGTCAGCAGATTGCACTTGTCCCAGCAGTTATCTTTTTGATGCCACAGGTAGCTATGCAAATAGCAACTGGCAGGGCGAGAATACAGGTGGTCTCCCACTTACAAAGGCTTGACTTACAGTTTTTCAACTTTGCAATGATGCAGAAGGGACACACATTCAGTGGAAACTATACTCAAAATGTGAATTTGGATCTTTTTCCTGGCTAGTAATATGCCTTGTGATACTCTCTTGCAATGCTGGCCGGCAGCACTGAGTCTCAGCTCCCAATCACGGTCATAAGCACTGACACTCCACAGTATGCTATGTTGCTAAGTTATGATGGTCAATAGGTGTATTAAATGCGTTTTGGACTTACAAAACTCACAGGGCCTGATAGACTTATCAGAATACAGCCCCACTATAAGCTGAGAAGCTTCTAGACACATTCTGGTGCTAAGGCTTTCTCCTGTCGCTTCAACATGTGTGGCTGGCTATAGCAAAATGTTTAATATGATTAAACTGTTTAAAGGACAAGATAAAAAAGGATTTTTAAGAGAGAAATACAAAGTACTCATAGTGATGACATCACAGTTCTTAGTTCACTTCTGCCCTTGACAAGCTATGTGACCTTGGTAGAGTCATTTAGCTTCAGTGTTTAGCATCTACCCAGCTGCCTGAGGGATGCCTGAACCCCTGGCAGCATTATTAATATAGAAAGAGAACTCTTTGCTTCATAACTTGCCATCCCAGGAATTTCCCCCACTATTGGGGTCATTGGGGTAGCTGTCCTCGCTTTACTAAACGAGAACAAGAAATTCCCAAAAAGTCAGTCTGTGAGATATTTTGTGGTACAGGACAATAAAAAGATGACATGAACATAAGAGAAAACTAAGACGTGGTTGGCCAAAACATGTTCTAATTAATATATCCCAGGAGCTCAATTGGCTTCCATCTCTGGCTGGAGCCTAAAGGAACAAAAGAAGAGAGGGGAAAAACCAATGCGATTAAAGAAAATGCAGCTCAAGCTAGGGTCAAAGCTTTGCTCTAGGGATCTTTCATTAGCCACTTGAAGGCTGGTTCAGAATGGGTTAATAAAAGCCTTAGCCTCTGGCATTAGGAATATACTGTCAGAGGAAAATCAAATTCTTAGCCCAGAGAAAGGGGAAGAAACTTTGTCTACAATTCAATTAATAGATGCATATAGAATTGGCATTTGGAAAATGGAGTATATTTATGGGAAGAATGCTGTGGAAGGTGGCTAAACTAGGACACCCTGTTTTTATGGACAATCTTTCTCTTTAAGCAGATGGCTAAATCGAATTTGAAGAGATCAAAACACTAGATTATAGGAAGTAATTCACAGTTTAGAAAGGAATACTCTCAAAGAGTAAATAACATCAACTAATTTTTATTTTGCTTTAGAAGAATTTCCTAAATTTCAGCAGAGAATTTGCTTATGTATTGGTGCTTTATCCAGATGAATATTAAAATAGATTTATATTCTCTGGATCCTCAAAAATTATAGAGTGGTAGAAGAAGCTGAGAGTTCTATGTTGGGAATATGAGGTATGAGATCAGTAATAGACCTTCAAGTGAGGTCTTAGCCATGAAATCTTTAAATGTTTCCACATCTTCCTTGGATATTCCATAGTCACAAAAACCTAGTATATGCAAAATAAAACTTCTCTTCCTCAACAAGCTTGTAAATCTCATGGACAGTCTAGGTCCCTCCCTCTCCCTTTCTACCTAGGCCCGGTCAACCATATCTTTGTAATGGTCATAATCTCCTTTCTTTCCATTTAATTTGTACCTACTCCTGTCAGGTCTAACATCCCCAGGATCCCTTTACACCTAGAAACTACTTATCTCACAACAGAGGCACCACTCAATATCATTCTTTGTAGTACCTCCATATCTATCTGCCAAGCATAGTCCTCTGTTGGGGTCCCCTTTCAATTTAGAACTCTTCAGTTTGCCGTTAATGGTAGATTGATAGATGGTACAGCTGTGTCTAGATGCTCCCCCTCCCCCAAAGCCTCATTTGGTCATAGGTGGGGCTTTTCAGAGGTGGCTGGATCTACAGTGTGTGATTCTGGGATTAAGTGTGTGTTGCTGGGACTAAGGGTGAGTGATTACTAAATTGGTCCACTGATTGGTTTGGCATAGCTCTAGGCATGGAGAATAGGAAAGCCTATTCCAGGTGTGGGTGCTCCTTGCCCTAAGGGCACATAGCCTGGATAAAATATAAGGGGCAGAGAGAGGGTTGCAGTCATTTGTCATTTGCTGCTTGCTGTTTTTGCTGCCTTCTGCCTGCCATGGACTGTTTCTCCTCTGCAATGCCCCGCTGAGATGCTACTCTGCCTTGGAGGGGCAGCCAACTATGAACTGAAACCTCTACAAAGTGTGAACTACAATAAATCTTTCCTCTTTAACTTTGACTGTTGAGTATTTTGTCTCAGCAACAAGAAAAGTAACTAAGAAGCTGTCTATTAATCCAGTGATTATTCCTTAGAAAAATGATCATGGACAATATGCTTAGCTGAGAAAACTACCTTTCCCAGGTATCCTTATAGTAATGTTGGGTTATGTGACCAATGAGATGTGACCAGCAGTTGTCTTTTTTGCTACAAAGGAAAAGAGTAATTGCTTCATCCTCATCTTCCTTCAGTTATGGAATGTGATTAGATTGCTGGAGCTACAGCAGTTGCCTTGAATCCTAAGATTTTCTTGAAGGTGGAAATCAGTTCTGAAGATGACCGAGTCAAGAGATAGAAGGAGACTGAGTCCCATTGGCCTCATGGAACTGTCATACTAACCTTGGACTCCATGATCGTGAAACTTTTTTATTTTACATAGCAAAATAAACTTTGGTTTAAATTATTGTCCTAGAGGTGTATTATTTGAGATAAAATTATATCTAGTCTGATACACCCTTATCCCCAAGATGCTGCCTGAAGTTCTTAACTTGATACTCACAGTGGAAACTCTGTCTGCCGATAAGATTATTTCTGGAGCACTTCTTCCACCAGAAACGTTTCTTTAATCAAATTAATATTCTCCAAATGTGTTCTGTGTGCTCCTGGTTCTGAAATTTACCACAGTATCTCAGATACTGTGACTTTCACTGACCCCCAATCATCTAGCAAATAGCTTGCACCAGAATTTAAATAAATAATTGAATAATGGACTTTTCAAGATGGAAGAGAATTTAAAATTTCTCCAATTCAAAACTTTCCATACATTGAAGGAAAATACTTCATATTCTTAATACTCAAATTTGTTTGGTGGCCAACACTGTTTCACCAGACGCCTGGTAATTCCGTGCACCTTGAGGTTCGAGAGGCATCGCATTGGCAAGATCTCTGATCAAATGCTACTCAACTGCTGTGCAGGTTGCTCAGAAATACAGACGACGCCTTCACCTGCTCTGACTCCTGCCTGTTCTGATGATTAGCAAGCCATTCTACATAATAAGCTGAAAACTGCTTCCTTGGAACTTTCAACTGTGACTTCTCTTTTTTGGGGGGAGGGGTGGGGCTGCTGGGGATCAAACTCAGGGCCCTGCTCTTGCTAGGCAAGTGATCTACCACTGAGCTAAATCCACAGCACCTGTGACTTCCCTATTTTAAGTCTCTGGACTAACAATAAATAATACTGACCCACCACAATGATTTGAGGGTGGCTATTGCTGATTGTAAGCCTTCTCTTTTGAGAAGTGAATGACCCATTGGTATTCTTTACATAACCTGATTTTTAGACATTTTGTCTTCTCTTAATGCAGCCTAGGTTGTTAGTGTCCTAATTAGAAACAAAGCCAGAATTCAACACTATATTTACAGAGTGATGAGACTAGATGCCAGAAAAGACAGGGGGCTGTACCTTCTTTCATCTGCAGTCTATTAATGTGATGGTCAGTCACTATAGTTTTGATGTTGGTCCCACAACTAACACATCTTTTTTATTTATAAAAAAATTATAAAATCAGTGTTAAACTAAAATGTGGTGAAAAGTACCAGAAATCACATCTTGTTTGTGCACACATTTCGTTTACTTTTCAATAATTATTTTTTGAAACAAAAATTTCATGTTACCCAGGGTAGCCTTGAATTTGCAATCCTCCTGTCTCAGCCTCTAGAATAGCTAGGATGATGGGTATGAAACATGCCTGCCATCACATACTGTTTTAATCAGGAAAAACTGTGTGCGAATGAAGACGCATGTTTTCTAGAAAAAGAGCTTCATAAGCTACCGCTGAAAACCAACAGAGTTCTGTTTAGTGACCTGTGCTCATTTCACTGTGTCTCGGATTCCTCCTGCCTGTCAGACAATTTCTCTTGAACAAAGCGCCTGCATTTCAGCAGGTTTAAACCTCACTCACCTTCCTGTTCATTCTTGTTATGCATGCATGTGCCTCACTACCCTTTGTAGTGCAGTCTCCCTGGAAAGAGGAACTCATATTTCCCATAATGCCTTGCACAATGACACTAGATAAATATTTTTAAATGAACAAGTCACTGCTTATTCACTGGGGCATAGCGCATTACTAGATTTGGTTTTATCAGAATGAGTTGTGATAGACAAACCAGCAAAATGCCTCAACTCTTCTTGCTATCTTTAGGTGAAATGTATAGCTCCCACTGGGATTGTCCCAACAAAGGAGCTGACCTAGTTTGATACGGTATAAATATAGTGTGTTCCCAAAAGGTCCCCAAACACTAGATACACCAGAGTACATTCAGTGTTTCAAGTGGTGCAACTAACACAGATTGACCCACTTAGAGTGAGCCTTTTTACGAAAAGTGGATTCTACTGAAAGCAGAACCATTCCACAGAATTCTTGCTGACTACTGTCCAGCAAGATTCCACTCCTCTTCTCTGAATGGCTTTTGAAGGATTCTTATTTACCACAAAATAAAATTAAGACAAACAGACTGACAAAAACAAGCTGACAACAAACTTTACCAAAATCACACGGTTCTTAAAAAGAAGTGGAGGTAAATGCAATAATGAAGCATAGGTAACTTGAGCTTTCTCCATCATTTTATAGTTTCAGTTTGCACAACCTTACTCATTACACCACTTCGGTCATCTAGATATTTACTCCGAGGTTATACGGCTGACAGTGGGTAAGTATTATTGTTCTGTTTATGGTCTCACAGAGTGCCCATAAACATTAGTATCTGGGCAAAAATAGTTTTAGAAAAAGGGACCACTTTACCGAAATGGGTAGGATATATTTTGGTAAAATTCATACCTTGCTCTAATTAAAAGATGAGTAAGATTAAAACAACTATTAGTGGTGTATTCTCTATTTAGGGAAAGGTCATGCACTATCTCTCTGCCCTCCTTAAAATGCTATATCACCAAAGAGAATTTTTGATTTAATCATTAGTAGGCCATGGAGTTATTCTGCATTGCTTCCTCTTTTGTCCATCACGATGCAACTGACGTCCTAAAGCTGGCCTGAGGTCATCTCCCCTTTGGGAGGGGAAGGAACAGTGGAGTAGATGGTGCAGGCCAGCTCTGCTCTGGGCTTAGGGACAGGGGTTCATTTTTATTTCCCACTGTGAAGCCATAAAAGCAAGCTAAATGAAAAATGAGCCTCCTATTGATGGAAAATTTGGGTTGCTTCCAATCTTTTGCTATTACTAACAATGCTGCAATAGATATTCATGTGTATCATTTTGCATGTGCCCTAGTATAACTCCCAGATACATTTCCAGAAGTAGATTAGCTGGGTCAAAGGGCATATACATTTGTAATTTTAATACATATTCCCAAATTGCCCTCCTTTGGGATCGTAACAATTTACAATTCCACTAGCAATGCATAAACGTGACTCTTCTGTAACTTCATGAACACATTTTATCAAACTGAGATTTTGTACAACCTGATAGGTGAAAGGAGTATCTAGTGTGATTTTTAAATTGCTTTTCATTTGTGAGTAACTTCATGTATTTAAAATATTTTGAAATTCTTTTTATATTCTTTGGTCATGTTCATGTTGGCTTTCATGAAAATTTAAGGGCTCTTTATATCCTAGGGAGATAAGTTTCTTTTCTTGATAGTTATTGCAATTTAAATTCAATATAACATTCATATTTTTCTTTTTCTAATGGTATGTTTCTCATGCTGGCTTTCTTTTAATTTTATGTAGTTAAGTTTATAAATTTTTCAAATTTTGAATTTTGAGTTACATTTGGTCAGCCCTTTTCCAGCCTACAATGTAATCCTTCCATATTTTCTTTTAGTATGGTTTCATGTTTGTATTTACCTTTTGATCCATTTGGAATTTATCCTGGTTTGAAGTATGGTATTTGGATTCAATAATTCCAATAATTTTTATTGAAGGCCCTAGCTTTTTCTCTCTGATTTGAGATAACACTTTTTGGGTGTTGGTGGGGATCGAACTCAGGGCCTTGTGCTTGCTAGGTAAACACTTGAACCACTGAGCTAAATCCCCAGCCTGAGACGACACTTTTGATATATATGGTTTTGGTTTTATTCTTGAATTTTCTCTATTTTTGCCCATGAGTATGTTGGTCTCTTCATGCACAAATGTCATGCATCTTCCTTTGTGAAGTCAAATGGATTGCTTCTCTTCTTTGCTCTTCTTCAGAAAATCTCTAAATATTGTTACCGACATATGATTTTTAAAAGATGATTTCTTAATACCATAAGATACTTCTATCTTAGACCCCGGTACAACATCTTTCTTAATTGCAAAACCATAGAGGGAATTCTTACTAAAAGTAGGCTAGCCCACAGTCTTCGCTACTACATAACATTGGGGGGACTTCTATGTTGATATAAATTTCTTTAAATTTTTTTTAATTTTTAATTTTATTAGTACATGTTCGTAGTTCATACAGTTTACAGTCATCTTGGGGAATGGTTACAAGTACATATCACGGCTTGTTTCTTTTTTTTCTTTAAAACCCTTTTCTCCTTCCCTCCCCCCCTCCTCTGATTCCCCATCCCATTTTTCACTCTTGATATTATTAATCTGAACTCATGTTATGGCCTATAATGTTTACATTAACTGAGATTATTGTTTATATAAGTTTCTGTATGAATTTTAAAAATCATCTTATCTAGCTTTTTAGTTTTTATTTATTCATTCATTTATTTTTACTGGACAACAAACAGTATTTACTTAGGTAAATATTTCTTGCAGGTCTCAGAACAGAATGAAAAAATTCACATTTTAGGAGGAAAAACATCTTGACCACGCGCTTTTCCTAACACTGAAATCTTCGATTTTCTCAGAACGTTCTGCTCTGATACAACTTAGTGATGATCCAATTATCAGTGTTCCTTCCTCAGTTTGTCTTTCTTTTTTTTTTTTTTTGTTATTTTTACCAAGAACATGTATTGGTACATTGTATACATAATGATCATATTTGACATGGTTATTTTGTACCTGTACATGACATACCTTGGTTTTCCTCCCTCTCCCCCCCCTTCTGTTCTCCTCCTCTTCCCTATTTGCAACAGGTTTATTTACATTTTTCATTTTTTACCTCTTTTTCTTGTCCTTTCTTTTTCCTTTCCTTCTTTTCCCCCTCCTCCCTATGTAGTTCTCCTCTCTTTTGAATAGTATCTTTTTTCTTTTTTTAATGTAGTATCTATTATACCTCTTTGTCCTTATTTACACTTATGGTTTCTCATATCAGAGAAACAATTTGATGTGTACTCAAGCGTCTGATTTATTTCACTTAAGTGTATGTTCTCAAGGTGCATCTATTTACCTACAAATGTCTCTAGTTTATCCTTTTTTATGCCAGAATAGTGCTCCATTGTGTAAAAAAACCACATCTTCTTTAGCCATTCATTAGTCATTGGGCATTTAAATTGTTTCCAAGACTTAGCTATTACAAATTGTGTTGCTATGAACATGTTGTGCATATATCACTGTGGTATGATGATTCTAATTCTTCTGGGAAGATACTAAGCAGAGGAATAGCTGGATCAAATGGAACCTCTAGTTGTAGTTTTCTGAGGAATCTCCACACTGATTTCCACAGTGGTTAGACCAGTCTACATTCCCACCAACAGTGGAGGAGAGTTAAAAATACCAGATAAACACATGGAAACTAAATAACATCCTTCTGAACAACAGCTGGGTCACAGAAGAAATTATAGAAGAAATTAAGTAATTTATAAAGTTTAATGATAATGCCAATACAACATACCAGAACGTATGGAATACAATGAAAGCAATGCTATGAAGGAAATTCATTGCGTTGAACTCCCACATCAGGAAGGCAGAGCAAGCTCAAATAAACAATTTAATGTTGAACCTCAAACAGCTAGAAAAAGAGGAGCAAATCAAACCAAAAGCCCGTACAAGAGAAGAAATTATTAAGATCGGAGCTGAAATTAATGCAATTGAGACTACGAAAACAATACAAAGAGTCAATGAATCAAAGAGTTGGTTATTTGAAAGATTAAATAAAGTAGAGAAACCCTTAGCCAATCTTATCAGAAAAAGGAAAGAAAAGACCAAAATCCACACAATAAAAAAATGAAAGGTGTGAAGTCACAACTGACCCTATGGAAATCCAATGGATCATCAGCACCTACTTTAGGAACCTATATTCAGACAAGATGAAAACACTGAAGAAATGGACAGATTCTTAGAAACATGCGAATTACCAAATCTGAATCAAGAAGAGATAAAAATACTAAATAACCCAATATCAGACATTGAAATTGAAGAGATAATTAAAAATATACCAACAAAGAAAAGCCGAGGTCCTGACAGTTTCACAGCTGAATTCTACAAGAAATTATCTAGCTTTGTAAAAAAACATTGATAATTTTACTGTCATTATACTGATTTTATAAACTAGGTTAAAGAGATTGATAACATGTAATGCTGAGTTCCCCCATCCAAAATATGCATCTTTCACTAACTTTAATGTCACAGAGCTTGCTTAATATATCACAGACTTTTCATGTCAGTTTATTCCCCAAAAAAGAAAATTTTGTGTTGCTATTATAACATTCTGCTATTGTATCTTCCAACTGATTCTTATTTGCACTCACGAAAACGATTGATATATCCATATCATCATGTAGTCCCACTTACTTGTTCTTTGAATTGACACTTTTATTCAGTGGATTCTTTTGGGTTTTCTAGCCTACCACCCAACACTGTCAAATACTGACTGTGCTTTTCTCCTTGTTTTCAGTTTTGTACCTCTAGTATCAATTTTTTTTTCTATTTTGATTCTGTTGGCTAGTTCTTCCAATGTTAACTAATAGAGACAATTGTGGGCAATTTCCTTATTTTTAGAGGAGTTTCTTCAGTGGTTTTACAATTAAGAACAATGTCCTTTTGGATGCTAAGTTTGAAATATCTTATGATATTGAGAATTATCTATCTAGCTCTATTTTATTGAACTTTTAAAAATTAAGAATGAACTGTATTTTTTTTTAAAATCAGGCTTAAGGAAGTATAATTTGCATACAGTAATACTCAGATCCAAGAATTTTGACAAATGTATTTGAATACTCAAGATATTTTCATCACCACAAAATTATGCTTGTGTCTTTTTTTTGACAATTTCACTAATACACCCACCCATAACTACAACTGATCAACTGTTTTTTACCTGCTGCTTTTTATGGGGGTGGGAAGTGCTGGGGATTGAACTCAGGGCCTTATGCTTGCTAGGCAAGTGCTCTACCACTGAGCGAAATCCCCGTCTCTTAGACTGCTTTTTGATTAAAATATAATGTAGATACCATGAAATTCTCTAGTTTAAAGTATAAAATTTAATGATTGCACATATTGAGGTTGTATAACAACTGTCACTATCCACTGACAGTAAGAAGGTTTTTATTACTAAAAAAGAGAACCAATCTGTATCCATTAGTGGTCTCCCCAATTCCTTCCTTCCCCTAGCACTTCTCAGCCATTAATCTATTTTCTCTCCCTATGGATTTGGCTATTTTGGACTTTTCATACAGCAGGAATCGCAAAAAATACTTTCTTTTGTGTATAGCTTCTTTCATTTAGAATAATGTTTTCAAGGTTATCCATATTGCAACATGTTTATTCCTTTTTTATGGCTGAGCCATATTCCATTTTGTGTTGTACAACTTTTATGTGTCCATTCATCAAAGGATGATCAAGTAAATATTTGTACTCATTTTCTGTAATGTCTTTTCATTTTATGGATTGTGTCCTTTGATGTGCAAAAGCTACTAACTCTTAAGAAGTCTAATTTATCCGTTTTCTTTCATTGCTTGTGCTTTGATATGTCGAAAAAAATCACCGCCTCATCCACAGTCATGATAATTTATGTCTATATTTTTCTAAGAATTATAGTTTTAATGTATTTGGATTAACAATGCTTAAATGTCTGTTTTTCCTTCCATACAATTATCTGCCAAGTTGGTTAAAAACTAACTTTCCATAGATGTATGGTTTAATTTCTCAACTGAATTCCATTGATCTTTATGTCCATTTTCATGTGAATACCATATTGTTTTATTCTTGTAATTATATAGTAAGTTTTAAAATCTGAAGTGATAGGCTGGAGATGCAGCTGACTGCTAGAGTGCTCCTTTAGCAAGCTAAGCCTTGGACCCCATCACCGATACCATGCACACGCAAAGAATGAGTCTTCCCACGTTGGTTTTAGTTTTCAAATTATTTTGGACATTCTGGTTCACTTCCTTTTCAGTGGGACTTTTTGGATCAGAATGTCAATTTTACAATGCAAAAAAAAACAAAACAGAATTTTAATGGAGATCACATTGACTATATTGATGAATGTAACGAGTATTACCATGTTAATGGGATTAAGTCTTCCAATCCATAAATGTGTGGTGGTTATGTGTGATCATATCCACCTGATTGGCTTTGGTGCTGCTCAGATTTTGCAGCACATTTCTGGGTGTTCTGGGTGGGTCATGGAAACATGACCTTGAGTACTCTGTCTAGTCCCTCACTCCTCCCTCTTTGGTGGTGTTCTGCTTCCCTGATTTCATGAACTAAGCAGTTTTACTCTGCTATGTCCTCCCATGATGTTTCTGCCATGGAGCCTGCCAGTCATATACTTATCCCCCAAAACTGTGAGCTAAATTAAGTCTTTCCTCCTTTGAGTTGTGGATGCTGGTGATGGGATCCCAGCAGTGGGAAAGCTGACTAGTGCAACATGGGAGGCTTTCCATTTCTTTAGTTGGCGCTAAATTGCTTTCAGCATTGTTTTACAAATTTCAGTGCAGAATCCCTGAACTAATTATGTTAAATTTATTCCTAAGTATTTTATTCTTTTTATGCAATTGTAAATGGAATTTTTCTTCATTTCATTTTTAAACTCTTCATTAAAAATGTTTAGAAATATGACTAGTTTTGTATCTTGATCCTATAAACTGCAACCTCACTGAATTTATGAGGAGGTCTAATAGCTCTTTTATGAATTCTTTAGAAGTTTTAGTATCTAAAATCATGTCATCTACACATAGAATTATTTTTACATTTTGTTTTAAAACCTGGATATCTCTTATTTTATTTGCTTGTCTAATTTCCCTGAGTAGAAACTCTAACAGCATACAGAAGTGGAGAAAGCAGGCATTCTTACATCGGATCTTGGAGTAAAAGCTTAGAGTCTTTTACCATTATAGATGGTGCTACTTGTAGGCTTTTCATTGGTGCCCTTTTTCATTTTGAGTAAGTTTCCTAGTTTGTTTCCTGCTTTATTGTGAAATGGTTTGTGATTTTTTTGAGTATCTTTTCTGTATCTGTTGACATGCTGCTGTGCTCCTCCCCTTTATTTTATTGATAAGGCTTTCACAGGCTGAGCCAATATGTAGGATGACTCGTAGTTAGTTGTGGTGTATTAATACCTTTTGTAGGACTCTGCATTCAGTTTGCTAGTGCTGTATATTGCGGGAAATTTTGTGTCTATCTAAGATATTTAAATGTCTGTAGATTTTTTCTGGTTAGGTTTTTTTCTGGGTTTGGTATCAAAATAATATTGCTCTAGCTGGGGATTTAGCTCAGTGATTAGAGTGCTTGCCTTGCAAGCACAAAGCCCTGAGTTCAATCCCCGGCACCACACACACACACAAAAAAATTGCTCTTGTAGAATGAATTGGAAAGTATTTTCTTCTCTTCTAGATGTTTGGAGGAATTTAAGAAGGATTGGTGTTAGTAATTCTTTAAATGTCTGGTATCATTTATTACTGAAAGCATCTCATTTTGGACTTTTCTTTAGGGAAAGATGTTTTTATTACTAATTCAAACTACTTATTTACAGATATGTATTTGTTCTTGACTTGGTTTGTGATCGTTTGTGTCCTTCCAGCGATTTTTCCATTTTACCTAGGTTATCTCTATATCACCTAGGCTCATCTGCAGTAATTCATATTTTGCTCTGAATTGCATCCTTCAAAATTTACATGTTGAAGCGCAAACCCCTTATGTGTCTGTGTTTAGAGACAGGGCCCTTAAGGGACTAATTAAGATTAAATGAGTATTAAGGATGGGACTGTAATCTGGCAGGATAGTGTCCTTCTGAGAAGATGCAGAGACCCCAGAGGGGCCTGGCTCCTCATGTAGGCACAGAGGGAAGGTGATGGGAGGGCCCAGTGAGGGAGCAGTCATCTACAAACCAGAGACAGGCACCAAAAACCCACCTCAGTGGCACCTTAATCTTGGACTTTTCACCTCCAGCAATGTGAGAAAATCTATTTTGTTGAACTGCCCATTTTTTGGTATGTAGTTACCTTTACTGACACTGTTTATTTCTTCATGTGGATTTGAGCTAGTGTCTATTCTTCCATTTCAGCCTGAAAGATTCCCACTGGTTATTCTTATGTGGAAAGTCTAGCAACAAATTCTGGTTTTTATCATGTGGGAATCTCTTAATTTCTCCTTTATTTCTTAAAGAGCACTTTTTAATTTATATAGAATTTGTGACTAAGAGGGTTTATAGTTGTTTTTCTTTTTTGCTATTTTTCTCTTTTCTTTCTTTTTTCAACATTTCATCCATGTGAATAGGTTATTCCATTGCATTCTGGCCTCCATCCTTTCTGATGAGAAGTTAACTGTTAATCTTATTGAGAATAAATATCTTATGATCGCATTTCTTTCTTGCTGTTTTCAAAATTCCTTCCTTGTTTGTAGTTTTGAGCAGGATGACAATGATGTATTTAACTGTGTATCTTTTTGAACTTATTTGACTTAGAGTTTGTTGAACTTCTTAGCTGTGATATGTTTTTCTTCAAATTGCAGGATTTCTTAGTCATTATTGTTCTTTTCAAAATAGTCTTCTTTCACCATATCTTCTTTCCCCCTTTCTCTTCTCTCCTTTTAAGACTCCCACTACATGTATGAGTGTGTATTTGGTGATACTCCACAGGTAGGTAAAGCTGTGTGCTTTTATATATTCTTTATTCCTCCATTTCTTCAGCCTAGATAATTTCAGTTGATTTCTCTTCAATTTCATTCATTCTTTTGCATTCTCAAATCTACTCTTGACTATTTAGTGAAATTTTTATTACACCTATTATATTTGCAACTTCAGAATTTATCCTTCAAAAAAATCGTTTCTGTCCTAGGCATTGTGACATGCTTCTGGGAGGCTGAGGCAGGAGGATTTCAAGTTCGAGCCCAGTCTGAGTAACTTAGTTACTTAGCAAGAACCTGTCTCAAAATAAAACAAAAAAATGGCTGGGGATGTAGCTCAGCAAGGAAGTCCTAGGTTCAATCTCCAGTATTAGAAAAAATATTGTTTCTCTTTGTTAATATCTCTATTTAATAAGACATGATTCTCATATATTCTTTTAACTATGTAGACATTTTATTTTTGTTCCCTGAAAAATTTTTAAAAGATTGATTTAAAATATATGCCTCCTAAAACCAAGGTCTGGGCTTCCTCAAGTATCGTTTCCCTTTCTCCACTTCTCCCTGGATGTGCATACTGGTTTGTTTCTTTCCATTTCTCTGAATTTTTATTGAAAAATGAACATCATTATAATTCTTAATAATATAGCAACTCAGCCAGTCAGATTTCTTCCCATCTCAGGGTTTGTTGTTGTTTCTGTCATAGTTGTTGATTATTTTTTATGCTTATTAACTTTATAAATTAATTCTGTAAAGTATGTATTGTTTGTCATGCATGACTACTGAAGCCTTTTGCTAATGTTTCCTTGTCATTTCCGGTTCTCACAGTTTCATTCCTTGTGCTATCTGGCTCATAGGCCCTTCATCCATCTTCAAACCCAGAAATGTAATATCTTGCTTAATTCTTCATGTTGTCTACTTCTATGTCTGTCAAATATTAATATCCCTAAGGAGATATATACATATATGCACATATATGTGTATTATATAATACACATATATAATATGTATATTTTGTAATACACATATATAATATGTATATTATATAATACACAAATATAATATGTATATTATATACTGTATATTATATCATTATTTTAGTTTCATTCAAAATAGTGATGTCATAATTTTTCTTTCTGGCTTGGCATGAATCCTGGGAATGATAGGAAAGAGATTCTGTTGTGTACAATCATGTTAATATAAAGGCTCCTAATTTTAATTTTTTAAAATCACATTTAAAACAACATATTAAACTTCCTAAACAAACTTATAAAATAAGTCCTCCACATAATAAAATGAGGAGTTATCTTACAGGATTGTCAAGGTAAACTGTGGGCATTTTAGAGCTCATTGAATAAACAGGAGATGTCCATTCTCAAAAGATTATTCTTAGGTAGAAAGTCCTAAATGTTAAGGGATTAAAATTAAATTGATCTGAGAAATTAGCTAGAGCAAACGAAATTTCTTCAAGATTTTCATTTTGCTAACAGTCTTTTATCTTTAATCTCTTTACATTCCTAGGACTTAGATTTATAGGGATCTAAAAGAGATATTAGATTCAATTTCATAGGAAATTGAAGTTGAATGTATTCATGTAGACACTACTGCTGAGTGTCACTTATGTAGTGCTTAGATAGCCAACTCCCAGCCTTTCCCTTTGTTCTTTCAGTGGTGCCCATAGACTTCTTACTATGTCTCTGATGAATTATCAAAGTTATTTTTCTCCATTGTAGAGCTGAGAAACAGATTTGGGTTAGATAAGCCTGTGAACTTTGTTAATAACAACAGTGGAGTAGAACCCAGGTCCACTCAAGGTAAAAAGCCTCAATTATTGAATTGAAAGATCTAAATATGAGGATAATCAGTTGGAATCCTTATCTCCTCCCTGCTTAAATGTGAGATAGATAGATAGATATAAAAATACATGCTTTGGTTTGGAAATCCTTGAAAACAGGATTCAGATTTACAAATGTATTAAACACTGAGCATCAAACTATCTCATTGGCAACTGCAGAAAAAATACTTTCTACTGGGAAAAGTCTTGTTCCGAAAGCAGTTTATGAAAGTTGCCGCAGCTCCTTTCATTTCTTCTTCCCTGATCTCCTTGCCACCTTCGTCAGGTATTCAGATTACGCCGACAGGCGCTCATGAAGAGCAATTGCAAACCAGGATTGAAGGAAGCGAGGCCAGGCAAAAGACATCACTTCAGGGCAGGGCAGGGTAGGAATAGGGAACCTAGGGACCCAAAAACAAGGTACCTCAGAGTCTGTGTGCATAGTTCTGTGCTAGGAAGATCAGGGATCCAGCAGGCAGTCGCAACGGCAAATACAATGCCTTACAAATAGAGGGTGCTTTAAACTGAGGCAGTTCCAAATTTCAAGGAAAACCTAGCTTGTGCCTATGGGCCACCATTTTGCACAACTCCAGGGAGAACCTGTGAAGAACAGGTCAGCAACATTAGGAAGCTGCTCTGTATCTTTAAAAGTTTAAGGATGAAAGAAGGGACGCAAAGCTCTCCTAGTGACTTCTATCATCAAGCGCTTTCTGGGGAAAAGTACTGAAACTCACACAGAGTTTTTACCTCCTCAGGACAATTTCATGGCAGTGGAAGTGGAAACAGCAAGGTGAAGGACATAGCCTGTAAGGGGGGCCGATACCGTAGGAAGGGCTGATTTGGGGAATTCCTGGGCTCCCTGACCTCTTTGATGGCTAAGGTGCTGTTTAGGAGTTGAGGTACTAGCCCTGGTAATTGCAGGGTTTGGAGACCTCCCCGGTTCAGCTCCCCAGTTTAATACACACGCCTTTAATTTGATGTTTTAAAATTCAGCTCCAAGATTGTCGTCAGCCATTTTTTCCTCTCCTTTAACACTGACCACCTTGTTCCCTTTTATGCCATGAACAGAGCCGAGCAGTGTGCATTGAAATCCAATGTCCTTTGTGTTGCTTGAGAAATCTGAGGCTGACATCTCTGGGGCCTTTTTGTTTCTCTCGCCTCTCTCCGCCTGCGACCTGCCAACTTCTTTTGGCTCTCCTGGGCTTTCGTCATGTCCTGTATCGATCGCTACCCTTTTCTTTATATGTGGGATGTTAAGAATGGGCCGCAGCACAGTGACGCCTGCTTTGGGCGATGGTTAGGTCACCCTCTGACCCTGCGCAGACAGGTCCAGCAATCCTTCACCAGGCCAAGACTGCTGCTGCATCAGCCACTCATAAAGGAACCGATTGATTTTTCCTTCCACCCTTCTATTCTAAACTCCCAAGATCTTTGCTGGGATTTCAGTCTGCTTCTTTGAATGCTCTTTTTCTGTTTCTTTTCCATTTTAGACCTTCTGATCCTCAGGTACCCAGTTTATTAATTACCCCCAACGCTGGCACCTGACAGCAGGCTGCCACAGTTCTGTTAATTATGTCCCCAGGCTTAGAAATTCTCTTCTAATGACATCCAATCATCTACCTCTGAATCTTGGGCTGAAAGGAGGTTGCAGGCACAGAATCTCTTCCCCTGAGTTCTTAAAATCTATTCTCCTGGCCTAGCACCTTAAGAATCACACGCTGCGCCTTCAAGGTATGGGGTAGAACTGGCCTGTACTCAACGCCTTCTGCAGCAACTGGGGGAGTGATAGCTATTGTAGGTTCAAATAAAGGGAATTTGAGACTGGCCAGCACACATCGATTTACCAGTTAAACAGGCCACCTTGGGAAAGTATTAACCAGAGCTCTGTAGTGGATTAAGGGCCTTTTCTTGTCTCTCTCAATCCCCAGGGCTCCAGTGTGACCTGTCCTTTAGCTCAAATAGAAATTGCAGTTTTCCACAGCGTCAGACAAAGAGAGTAGATGGGTCTATGGTTAATTTCTGCATGTCAGGGGAAGAAAGACTATGATATAAAATGTGAGACGCCTGGGGTTCCAGAATAGGAAGTGCTAATCAGGGCTAACATTATTCTGTGAGTGACCAGGCCTCTGTCTTTCAGCCATAAAATGAAGAAATATCCATTTTGTTCTTGTCTGGAGTGCAGGAAGGAGAATTAATTGTGCAGTATTTCCGGAAGACTTAGCAGTCAGTGGAGGCAGGTGCTTTGTGCATATGTATAAGTCAACAGGTATGTAGACATATGGATAACTCTTCACTGACTGCTTTGGGATAATGAAAGAAATGAATTATGACCGAGGAGAACTGTCAAGAGCAGGGTGTTTTGGTCAATTTGTAGGTACTTTAAAGCAATTGCGATGGACGTGGGGAGATAAATCAATTGTGAAATATCAATAGGGATTTCACTGTAAGTATAATATGCTAACAGTTCAGCCAGTCGTCAGAAATACTATGTGTTTAATGTGGGCAAATTAAATGGAAGATAGTAAGATCTTTGCATATAAATAATGAAAATAAATAAAAAATATACTCAGTCTCACAATTGATGAGATGAATGTAGGAGGTGGGGACAGATAAAAATCACTTCTAGTCAAGGTCTGAGGTGTTTTACTTGGTGTACAGTTAATTTTTCTATGTGTGTCATTGCAGTTGATCCTCGTAACACCCCAGTACTACAGCTAGGACAGATTCCCTTTTTATATTATGGGTATTACCACGATGATACAGTGTACACGTGGGAATATTCAGATGCAATCCCAGGTCTTTCCTCTCTGGGTAGGTCATGTTTTACTATTCCACAGTGGGTGGAATTCCTCTGGGAATTGGGTATTTTTGAGACCTGTTATGTCCTCATATTCTGTCCTCTCCCTTTTTTCGGTAGTCCCTCTTCCACACTGTTTTAACTCAGGTCCATCAAATGCCTGCTCCTTGTAAATATGACCTTCCTCTTGCATCAGCAAGCTTCCCACCGCTGCTCTGGATGATGGCGTATCACTGGGCCCTGGAAGGTCTCCAGACTTCCTTTTCAACTGATTCTACCTGAGTAGCTCCCAGACTGCAACTTCTTGTCATTCTCCAGTTAAAGGAAGTCTATAGAATGGTGAAAAAAGGAAGTAATTTGGGAGTTGCCTGAACAAATATGCACTAAAATTCTGGCAGCCATTAGTGTCCCTCTCTGAATGCAGCCAGCTCTGGTTAGAAATAATTCAGACTTTCTGAACTCAACTATTATTTGTCCACCATTCACTCTAGCACTGATAAAATCACTCTCAAAAGGGACTTTTAATTTGTTCTTGATTTTGCTGAGTCTTCTCTCTCAGGCTTGCTTTCTCTCATTATTGAATTCTTTGCACTTGTTTTCTTTCTCAGGTTGTTTGAAAGTTTCTCAATCAATGAATTTCCCCTTTCCAATTTCCAAGATGTTTGGGAGGTTTGACTCTCACACAGCTCAAGGTCCATATAAGGATACCGTTAGATTCGTGGGTAGGTAAATAAGCCTACATTATGACAATTGTGTTCACTTCTTTGTATTAGGTTTAGACGGAGGGAAAAATGATTGCCACCTTAGGTCTCTCCCCTCCCCTCCCCACTCCTAATTTTTCCTGACCATTTGGAGACTGAGCAAGGGTAACAGTGGTAAGGATTTATTGCTCTTCCTTGATACATATGAATACATTGCATTATGCCAACGAAATCCGAACTCATACAAGACTCTCCCTGCCGGCTTGGCTGTGTTCTATGCTCTGCAAACAACAAAAGATGACAGGTTGTAAGTTCCAGCCTCAGAAGAGAGCAACTGGCTTCCGTTGGCAACCTTACTTGTCAACTGGCAGCTCCAACAAACAAGATTCCCCGGTCATCTGAGGACAGGCAGGGGCTGACAAATTTGAAAGTAGAAAAAGAAAGGGTTGACTTCAGTTCTGTAGCTGTATGACACCCATCCTCCTCTCCCCTCCACACTTCCCCCCACTCCAGAGCTCATCTCCCTTTCATCTCCGCCTGGGATTGGGTCAGACTGTAAAAAATATAGTAAGAAGTATTGCCATTTCCTGAATATGATTCATGGAAAGGACCCAGAACAGCCTCTATGGCTGTGGAAATTATGTACTCAGAAAATGTCCCTCTTCCCTCTGCACCAAACCTAGCCAGCTTGCTGTCATCTGATACCAGAAAGAAAGTATCGCCTGTTTGGTTTCCTTTTAATGCGAGGCCCCCAAATGCTCATTTTAAATTCAGTATTCTAAATTCAGTTTGGTCATACATAGAAGATCAATTATTTTTAATAAATGTGCTCTAAATAAACATTTTAAGGGGAAGAATAATTTTAGATTTACAGAAGTTACAAAGATAGCACAGAGTTCCTGTATACTCATCACCAGAACCCAGATTCTAGGACATCAGTTCTAATACTTGGCTGATTTTAGACTAATGCTTTAAATAGGACCAAACCACACTATCAGAATTTATTAAGCCTGTCTAATTTGTAGTGCCATCTCTAAACCTCATAGCTAGACTCTTTAATTCTCACCAGTGACTCAGTCCATCCTTGAATTATAGGATGAACCCGACAAGTGTCGAAGGAATTTGAGCAGATTCGGTGCCGTATTCTGGCTGACAGCTACGCGTTTCCTTTTTGGAACCCTCAAGGCCTAGATTTGAGCAACTGCCCACTGGGCATTTACACTGGGAGAAGTGTCCCCTTTAAACCTCCATCAGGACACCTGAGCCAAGAAATATGTGCTTACCTCCTGCCTTGGGGCATGACTCAAGGCCCTCGACTTTGATTTTTAGTGCCTCTTTCTATGGGCTCCCAGAGATGCTGCTCTGCTCCTGCTACTTCCCAGTACAGTGTGTGTTTGCTTCTGTCTGCCAGTCTGTATGCTCAGGATTTCCTTCTTAGCCTCTGTCTACTGCATTGCCACATCCAACCTCACCCCGGCCGCCATTACTTCCCTGGCAAGAGGTTTGCTGATATCACACTCTACAAATTTTGTGTTCTAGCTGTTGGTTTAAACTGTCTTTTCATCCCCCTTTTCTCAAATTAAGTGGTCTAGGCCCATGTCCAGGCCATTCCTAAATTTCTCCAATCTGCTGACACTCACTGAGCTGTGCTTAATTATCTTACATATCATAATACTCAACTTTATGTAGGTAATTTTTACGTAAACATTTATTACTGACTGCTTTCTGGGTTTCATTATTGAGGCCCATGGAGATGAAAGGGGCATAAAACTCCCCTTTCAGAGAACTTAAGGTCAGCAGTAGAGGCAGGCAGGAAAAGTGAGGATTGTGGGACAGCAGGATACTAGATTGGAGGAAGAGAAATCTGAGCAAGTGAAGACATGGTACTCAGTTCTCTAGAAAATGGCACAGAGGAAGAAGAGCAGGTTGAGAACAACAAGCAATATCGTTTTGGACACGCTGTATTTGAAATAACTACAGTATGTCCAGAGGAAGACTGCATTTCAGAAATAGAAACCTGGAGATGGAGAGATATGTGGGCTGAACTTTTGGTATTATGAAAATGCAGAAGCCAATTATATTTTAAGTCCACTCAGAGATCCTGGATGGAAGAGCACGAGACCTGGAGGGATGAAGCGTTCAAAACATGTCCCTCCAACATATAGCATGAAAGGCATGGGGAAGAGGTGTTCATTAAGAGGTATTCTCTGCCCCACATCTTAGCTGTCTTCCTGTAGTGTAATCTGCCCAAGCAGCTAAATATTGCTCTTTGTAACTGCTAGAAAAAAAAATAAGAAAACTGAATGTGGTGATCTGTGCTATTTAAGGCACAAAGACACTCATTCTCCTGTGGGTTGCTCTGGATGATGGTGACGTCAAAGGAGATGCCAAAGGATCTAGGCAAATCCAGAATTCCTGAGTGGATCTCACTATTCTTATCCATAAGGTGGGCACATGATATTGCTCACTGCAGCATTCTGTGCTCCTAAGGTGGAGGTTCCCTGGCAATCACCAGGCAGCAGAAGCAGGTTGGACCTGACAAATGTCCAGGTTCCATTAGAGCTTCCAATATAGAGGACCCACCTTAGTAGCTGAATTAGTAAGTGGCCAACCCCAAAATAGGTACTTGGGAACTAGAGAATTAAGTATGTATGACCCATACCCAGGAAGAAAAACATCAAGACCAAAATGTCTAATTGTTATGATAGTGCCTAGAAATATAAAAAGCTCATTGATACAAATTATTCATTGCATTAACTGAGCGATGATTAAGATGATTGATTAATGATGAATACTGTTTTAAAGCCCCAGAACACAGAAGTAGTAGTATGCTTATTGTACCGTGAAACTTTGTCAGCTTCCTGTTTTCAAGGCTGAACTACAATATATGTGTTTCCCTGGGAAATTAGCAAAAACAGTACGGGTTGTCTTTGTATTATCTACCTGTAAACATTTGCTGAAAAACTCTTGAGTCTCCAGTTATAGGTCAGATATTCTACTGGGGCTCTCAAACCACTTGAGCTGGGGGAAGCTCCCAGAACCGTATTTTTAGGTAACACAGATGAGTTATTGTCTGGCATCAGGGTATTGAAAGATTGCAGGCTAAGATCGCCCTTGTCCTGTTAATGGAGAAGCCCAGAGCCTTGATAAGTCACCTTGTATCTATGTGACTAGATATCCTGGAACTAGATATCCTGGAAGTTCAGCTCAAGAGAAAATACAGGAACAGATCAGTCTCTACTGACAATGAGGTCCACTCATTCTGCAGGGGGCAGAGAAAAGGCTGGAAACTAGATGGAAGCCTGAGAACCACATGCAAGAGTACCCTTTCAGTTGTACAGATTTTTCTCACCGGTCTGGAAAACTTTCACATTATTGGTCCTAAGAAGTTTCTGCAATTTGTGCCCTAAAAATAAGGAGAAAGTATTATCTTATTTCATTTTTAAAAAAATGAATAGCTTTATTAAGCTATAACTCTCATGAAATAAGCTACACATAAAGTGCTATGGCTCAGATATGGTACAAGTGCGTCCTCCATGAAGGCCCAGGTGCTGCAAGCTTGGTCTCCAGTGTGACAATGTTGAGGTGGCACTACTATTAAGAAGTGGGTCCTGGCAAGAGATGACATTCTGAAGGTGGCATCACCCTTGTGAAAGGATAAATGCTTTTGTCTTGCAGGAAGTCCCCTTACTAGATCTTTTAAAATTTTTATTGACATATCATATTTGTCTATGTTTATGGGGTACAAAGAGATGTTATAATTTTTGTAATACAAAGAGGTGGAATGATAAATCAAGCCTATTAACACTGGATCACCTTAGCAAACCTAATAAAGAACAGCTATCAACATGCCCACTTTTCAAAAGGAAAAATGGAAACTTTATCAAGTAAATGTATATTGAGTGCCTACTAAGACCATCACCTGCTGTGTGATAAATATACGATATTTGCATATATACAGCTGTTCTGTGGCACATGCTCCCTGCTGCCCCTTCCTGTGGGAAGTGTATTCTTATCTCATGAACATCGAATGTAGACATATGACTTGCTTTGGCCAGTGAACTGTAAATAAAAGTTACCCATGTGATACCTACACAGAAAGTTTGGAGAACCACCATTGGAATTGCCTTCTTTCCCTCAGCCTAAAGAATGGAGTATCCCATGAAAGGGCTGATTTTTCTACCTGTATCTTACCTACATGCAGGTGACCTCAGCCTCTCCACAGCCAATGTGAGGGAGATATGAATGAGAAATAAACCCACTGCTGCTGTGAGTTGCTAAGACTTGGGGACTGCTTGTTATTGCAGCATACCCTAGTGAGATCTTATTACTGCCATTGATATGTTTATGTGTCGAGGTGGGGAATAGAAGGGGACTTCTTGGATCATGTTTGAAAAATTGTTTCAGGAGCTGACATTTTTATGGATGCCTGTGTAGTCATCGTACACCCAGCATAATAACTAACTTTCCTCAAACTTATCTGGGCTATGTTTCCATCGTTGATTCTATTCACAAAAGATCTGGATTTTGAGTGAACTTCACAAAGCACATAATGTAAAGATATATAATTGGAATTCCATGCAGACTCATGAAAATTCCAATTTCTCAAACATTAATGTTTCGATTATATCCAAAGCATGATTTGTTCCTTCATTTTAAATGTATATGGATCATTAGGAAAATGGAATCCACATATTTCTCATTTATTTATACATATCTCATCAAAATATATTTTGAATGAACCACTCAATATTTCCTGAAATCATATTTTCCTTCCCAAGTGGGGAAGCCACCTTTCAAATGGTCTGCACCTCAAAGGAAGAGAATGTGTTCATCCTTTTGGGGTATGGTAAGATCCCCTGCTCAGACTTCTCTCTCTTGGCCTCAAATAGAAGTCCCCAAATGTGGCCTTTGTTTTCTCACCACACTGTAGTCTGCCAAATTAAACTGTGATTTCCAGCTATCTGAACAAGACATATTGCTTTCAAGAAAATGAGAGATTCAAAGACCAAGTGTCCAAAATCTCTTCCAGCATTTACTCTTTTCACTGACACATAATCCTTTCCTTTGTCACTGATCAACGTCAATGTTTTATGTTTTATTTCTATCTGATAAGAAAAGTAATTTTGGAGTCTTGTTTCTTTAATATTAGGAAAACATTAGACACTTTGAGCATGTCATAACTAGTCTTTTCTCCCTCACTTATTATTTTAATCTGCCTCCCTGACCACCAAACCAGTGGATATTCCCTGTCCCTGAGCCTTTGCAAACGCTGTTCTCGCTTGCTGGGTGCCTCTGTCCCCTGCGCGTGGGGGCGTTCTGCGGAAGCTTGTCCTCCCTATGATCCCGGAGCATTACAATCTTCATTTCTAGTGAACCCACATGGCCAGATGCATACCTCCATTAATATGTCTCTTGTGGCATTATGCTTATTTGTACACAGAATAATCAATCTCCTCCAGTAGATGTCATCTCACTTGAAAGTAGGGAACAGGCCTTATCTGTCCTTGTTCCTGTCTCATCACCTGAGAAAAGGTCTCCAATCACTGTTCACTCATGACTAAATGGTTCAATCTATACACGGTTAAGCGACACTTCATAGTCATTACCATATCTTCACTGTATCTATACTGTTACTGCATGACTGCTGTATGTATACTGAGAAAATACATATATTCTGAGTTAGGGAAGTGGGGATCAATGTTTCATGTCTAATAAAAATGTCAGAATACTGTTGGAGAAGTGAAAGCAGAGAGAAAAGGGAGACAGCTAATTATTCAGAGAATTCAGATAGAGTAGAGGCAGACTGCAGAGGGTGGGCAGCAGTCCCCAGCGGCTCCCTAGGTCTGCCGTGCTTCACATTAATTACACTTATATAATTTTTCTAGGGTTGATTCTCTCTCTGCTTCTCTAGACTTAACCCAGGAAGTCTCTGAAAGTGCTGCATTTGAGATAATTGAAGGCTTAGTTTCTAGGGGAATGAAAGGGGATAGCAGTCCTATTTTGTTTGACTTTCCTTTACAAATGCTATATATCTACATAGTATGCATATTTCCTATACGTGGGGCTATATATAATGTAATGTTACATGTATGTTTGTACGTATACAAATACATGTATGTCTCTGTTCATTTAACCTTGGACATAAATAAACTTCCAGGTCAATCCAAATCCAATCTCCCAGTTATTGCATCCCCCTAAAGGAAAATTCTAGATTCACATTGTATAGAAAACCAAAAAAAAAATTTAAAGGATTAATTATTCCTTATTACAATCATAAGAAACATCACAAATCCTGAGTGAACTCTGACCTTTCTGTTTGGAATAGCAGAAAGAGGAAATTGATGATTTTAAGAAGAAATAAGAAACTAAGCAAATAATTCAAACAGAATGTATGTGTCTCCTCTTGAAACAATGCAAGACTCAATTGAAATTTCCCTTCCCCATCTCTCCTTCCCTTAAAGCTTTGAAAGCCCCTTGCAGAAGTTTTGTCGTGTTTTGTTTTGTTTGGCTAAAACTATGTGCTGAGACACAGAAGAGAGACTGGGGTGGGAGTGATGAACTTCACTGGACATTTCAGAGTTAGAGAATTTGACTCACGTGAAAACTGCAAACACTCAGAAGGATGAAAAGACGATTCTTATCTCTTAAAGAGTTTTACAGTCATCAGTGCCCAGCGTGAGCTGATGACCTGGGAGTGGGTGACCTTAATAGATATAACTGCGTACGGGCTCACTGTACCATGAAATTAAATTTTAAATATGAACTGATGAACAAAAATTCTGGTTGGGTATTTTCAAACAATAGTTTTAATAGTTTTGTAACTCTTTCTTTTCTGTGAGGATCTGTTTGAATTTGGGACTGTGTAAAATGGTAGCTGAGCTCTAACACTAGCTTGTGAAAGTTCAGTGTTTCTGGGATAATGGAATCCCAGAGACTGTAGGCTGAGGGGTGGTCTCTTTACCTTCATTCCTTTGCTGCTTCTTCCTGAGCCTTCAACAGACTCTTCCTGCTCCTCCTTGTCTTGCTCTCAACTCCTCTTCCATTGTCTGTGGGACCCTGCTGGATGAAATTTTCCAACTCTTTCTCAGGTGCAGCCCCTCCCCCTCTACTCTCGCCCACTTAGGTCTCTCTATCCTGGTCCATGCAAATATCTTATTTGTGTCCTTTCTTTCATAAAAAGGTGTCTCATTTACTTTCATGTCACTGGGACAAAGTGCACAACACCTGCGACTTAAAAAAGGAGAAGTTTATTTTGGCTCACGGTTCCAGTCCTTCGTGAGCTGGCTCTAAGGCAGAAATGGCCTGGTAGAAGGGCTTGCTGCGCCTGTCAGAGTGGCCAGGAGGCAGAGAGAGAAGGAGGCGCCCAGGAGGGAGATGCACCTTCCAAGCCACACCTCCAGTGACTCGGCTCCTCCAACCAGACCCCACCTCCTAACAGCAAGTCAGCCACAGCGACTCATAATCCAGTCACCTCCCAAACACATGAGGCTTTGGGGATCATTTTAGATCTAAGCTAGAGCATTTGGATAATTTTCAAAATGGTCTGTATTTGCTTTCTTCACATTTCCATCACTTGGGCAGTCTATTGATGCCAAATAACTTCACTTCCTATTCAATCGTTCAACTAAACTGCCAAATCCAACACCCCTTTCCAGGCTTCCTTCCACCTGCCTGCTCGTGGCATCTGACACAGTTAACTCTTCCCTTCTTCTTGGGTGTCTCTTGTCTCTGGCTTCTGGCTTTTGTTCACCACTTTTTCCTATTTTCTGTTTTCTCCCTATTTTCTGTTTTCTCCAACTGCTCCCTTTCCTCTCAGCAGAATCATGAAGGCTTCAGATGAATTCCAGGTCTACATCCTCTCTTTTGGCCTCTTCTCTGATCACTTGTTCCATATTTTCCATATTCCTATTTACCTTTTGATATTTCCACATGGATGTCCTCCTGACGTCTCTGAATCAATGACTAATCCCCAAACCCAGAATCAATATGACTAATACCTGAACATATTCCCCTATACTAGCAGCCCAGTCTGACCTTCTAAAAAGGAAAGAATAAAATATGTGGAAATAAAATCCAGAAATTTCCAAGTTCTGAGCAGGGAAATATTGGAATGGGGCTAGGGAGCGTGCAGAGACTATCTGTGCCAGTCCTTCTATGGGGTATGTTAGGAGCATCTTTTCATTTGTATCTTCATTCACTTTCTATTTATTTACTTGCCCACTTATTTATTTGTTTATTCATCCATCTATCCATCCCTCATTCTCTATTCCTCATTCATTCAAAATACATTCATTATTTGTATTGTTCCAGGAATATAAACATAAGTAAGACATAATCCCTGACTTCAAGGAATTTCATAAGAAGAGATAAAATTGCCTTAAATTCTCCAGATGCTGTGATAGAAATACTCAAAATCTGAAGTACCAAAGAGGAGATGGTCAGTCATAAGGACAGTTAAGTTCAAATGATCTTTGGAATAGGTGGCATGACACATACCTTAAAGGATGCAATGATATTTGTCACATACACACACAGGCTCACAATGCTGCATGAACAAAGGCACTGAGGTCTGAAACAGCCTTGCATCGCTGCTAAGCAGAGGCAGAAGACTTTGGAAGTTGAAATTAGAAAGGACAGAAACAGGTGGTGAAGATGCTCGTATTCACCATGCTTAGGATCAGGGGTTTTATCTGTCAGCCTCTGGGGAGTTCCTAAGAGTTTGACATGGGAGATTCTCTGCGGAGGATATATCATTTTTCTAGGACTGCTGCAGTGAAGTTCCACAAGCAGAATGGCTTAAAACACAGAAACTTCTTCACAGTTTGAAAGGTGAGAAGTCCAAAATCAGGGTCATGTTCTTTGTACAACCTCTACAGAAGGATGCTTCCTTGCCTCTTTGAATATCTGGTAGCCCACAACACCAATCTCTCTTTCTCATCCACAGTATTTGTCTCCCTCACTATCTGTCAATCTCTTCTGATTTTCTTCCTTTATGTCTTTGGGTGTCTTTTCATGAGTCCTAATATATTAGGACTTGTGCTGATAAATCAGTTTTGTTTGCAAAGACCCTATTTAGAAACAAGGTCATGATCGCAGGTACTGAGCGTGAGGACTCCAATATATCTTTCTGAAGGACACAGTTTAACCCATAATAGGGACATATGACTGTATTTTCTCTTTTGGGCCCTGCTACCTCCAGTCTGCCCAATTATAGTGTCTTCAGTTCTGATTTTAGGGTCTAGCCCAGCAAAAAAAATACAGCTTTCCCTTTTCACTTCCTTTTGGAGCATCTGTAATGGTGTCTAGTTTACACATAGAATTTCATTGAACACTAAAGAGGAAAGGAGGAGAAATCGTTGAGGAAATGGAATCTCCACAACAATAGTCCAGTTTCCTAAGTGCATACATATTTCTCTACCATCCTATTCTAAAGAGCGAATAGTTTTACTTGGTCTTCCAAACCTTTTCTATGATTTACACTACTATTACTAATATTACTATTACTTCTACTACCTCCAATATTATTTCTGCGGCTATCAACATCAACAGCACTGCTGGAGGCTGACATATATTAAGTATATATCCTGTGCAGTCACCATACTATACACTTTATTTGACATGTTTCATTTAAACTTCATCAAGATAAATAAAATCGATGAGGTGCTTATCAACATTTGCCATGCTAGGTAACCGATACCACACATGTAAAGATGTTTCACAGTTGGACTCACTTTGGCTCACAATAAGTATTTGCTGGACACACCTAGGTTCATCCTCTTTCAGCTCCAAAGTGTCTGCTCTACCTTGTAGCATCTCTGTCAAATAGAACACTTTGTTGGAAGGGAGGGATTGCCTCTCTTATCTCAAAGCACTTCCTCAGAGCCAAGTCTCTTTCCAGTCACTTGAACAGAACATTTTGTGGTGAAGAAAGAGGTAGAACAAGTGTTGACCCAACATGTGGCCATCCGAATAAAGGCCAAAATAGAAACTAGTAGAGGATATTCAGGTGTGTTTTACTCCTTGCCTGTCTCTTGGATTAAGAGCTCTGGAGGGAAAGGAAAGAAGAAAAAATATTACCGCATTGTTTTCTCATATAATTTTCAGATTCTCCATGCATCTTTAGGTTTTTCTTGCACTCATTTCTAATAACTGAACCAATCAAATCATCTTTAGATGTGAAACAAAACAATCAATCGTTCTGGATTTAGTATTACACCACCAACACAAGGGATTTCCAGTGGCCATGCACATTAACTTGGCTTCTGTCTGGCACCCACCCATCCCCACTGACCTATTGGGCCACCACTCAGAGTGATTACAGCTCGGGCAAGAAACACTCCCTCTTCTCGGATGATAAAGAGTTGAAAGACAGTTTATTATCACCATCAACATTCGTGAAGCAGGAGCTATGTTCTGGACACATCTTCCAAGGTGTTGTGCCACATTTTGTCATGCTACTGATCCTGTCACACAAGGAGTTAAGTGGCAGAGCCGAATCTCAAAACTAGACTGAGCTAACTCCCATGTCTCGCTTAGCTCTGCAAGTTGGTATATGGGGATCTGTGACCTTCCTTCCTATTCAAGTCTCAGAGCTGCTGCTTCCTATCAATAAATCCATATTTCGTCTTCCACTCCTCCCTGTGCTAAGTTCCTACCCAGAATACCATCAGCTGCTTACAGATTTACAGTCTGTCTTTTCCTTTTAATGTGATCTAGAATCTCTTGATACCAACATCAGTCTGTTAACAGCCCTATCTTGATGGAGGTCTGCTTTTTTGTCTGTCTCTCCAGTTTGACCTGAAGTCAAAACTGTTGAGTCCTGCCTCATATTCTGTGTTCATGGAATCACACAGCCTTTCTACATGAAGCCTTGCACTCTCCAGCAAAGCCTCTTTCCTGGGTGTGCCATCCCTAGTACCCACCACAGAACCACCCCTCATTCTCTTGCTTTATTCATCAGATTCCCTATCCTGGCTCAGAAAAAGGGAAGAATAAGGAGTTCTTCCCTAAAACAATATGGCACAGTTTTAATAAGAAATCAGAAAACAGACGTTCTGAGAAAAAGCCATATTGACCAGAGTTGCCAATAGCTTTATCCTAGAGCCAGTGACTTCCTGTCCAAGGATATCATAGTTGCTCAAATCTGAAGGCTTCACAGTGTGTCTTTCCTGGTGTGTGTGTGTGTGTGTGTGTGTGTGTGTGTGTGTGTGTGTGTGTTATGCTAACCTCTGTGTGTAATTACTTATTTGAGCATAGAGATAGACTCTTTAGAGAAGCAATTATGTGGAGAACTGACAGCTCTCTCTTCCTAAATCCAGTAGTGTAGTGTAGCTACTGCAAATTAGCACATTTTCCTCTAGCATTTCAATGTCCCTCGTCTTCCTTGGTGCTCAAGTGCAAAGCTGCTTGAGAAAGATGAAGTATCTGTGTGTGGGGAACAATTACTTATGGCCGTAAGAGTTTTCTGAAGCACTGGCAATAATAATAGCTCATGTCATCACCACCACCGTAATTATATCATCTGTCTTTGCACTTTGCAGTATTCTCAGAAAAGCTTCCCACATCAATTTCATACATTGAGTCTTATCTAATCCATGTCATGAGTTAGGTTTTGCTAGCCCCATGTTCTGTATGAGGATCTAGAAATTCAAAGAGGTGAAACTAGAAGAGCCGGGAATCTGTGCTAACCCCTAGGCCTCTTGACTTCTCCACCATGCTTGTTCCATGACATCACATTGTGGGTGGTTAGCGCTGGATGATGATGCTCACACAGGCAAGCAATGTAATTAGGAGCAGTAATTTGGCAGGAAGAAAAATTTATTCAAATAATCTTGAGATTCAAATCTTCCCTGCATGTTAATTGTGTGGCCTTGGACAAGTTTTACTTGAGACTGTTTCCTCATCCGTAAATGCAATTCAAAAGTCTATCTATAATACTGAAGAGAAATTTCAGTAAAATGGTGTCTATAAAGTACTCGGGCTCAGTATCATGCTTGACTCAAAGCAGGAGATCAATAAATGGGAAGTCTGTGACATGGAGGACACAAATTTTCTTCAATTCAGATATATAAAAAGTTCTGAAAGTCAAAAAAATTTAAGTAATGGCAAAGTCTTAACCTAAATGGAACTGAAGCTAACTTTGCATTTATCTTTCAAACATTTGTGGAGAACTATTACTGCTTTTCATACCACAGCCTCCACCAGTTGTATTACCTAATATTCAATGTAGGTAAAACATGACCTTTCTGATTTTCTAAATATTCTGAAACATGACTCTTCATGAAGGCTTGGGCCAACGATGGTGTGTTCATACTTCCCATTCTCCTGAGTAGGGACACGGTATTTCTAGGAGGACAAATTCCTTAGGTATTTCTTTGACCTATGCGGGCTGGACTATCTTGCCAGGCAGTGTAGACTTCTGAAAGCCTGAAGCTGGAATAAAGAAGAGAGTGCCAAAGGGTGAGCCACAGGATGGCTAAACTACAGGGGTTATACAGAGGTAAGATTCTCATCTTTAGAAAGCAGATGCTATGGTTTGGAAGCTAGTGTCTCCTGAAGGTTCATGTGTTAAAGGCTTGGTCCCCAGGGTACCACTGTTAGAAGGCGTTGGAAGGATTGAGAAGTAGGGCCTAGTAGGGGGTCTTTAGATCACTGGGGACATTCCCTTGAAGGAGATTATGGGATCCAACTCTTTATTGTTTTCTGGCCATGAAATGAGCAGTTTGGCTCGCTGCCACACCTGCCATGATGTTCAGCCTCTCCATGGACCCCATACAATAATTCCAAATAGGGCCTGAAAGTGCCGAAACTGTGAGCCAAAGTAAGTCTTTTCTCTTTATAAGTTGATCATCTCAAGGGTCCGTTACAGAGACAGAAAGCTAACATTGCAAGGAAGTACACTGAGAACAAGGGCTATAGAAAAGAATTGTGTCCCAATAGGCCTGCTGAGATGCAGAAACCAAGATAGAGTTAAATCTTTAGGAAACTGAGAAACAAGGAAGAGCAGGATAAGTAAGAAAAGTCTTCAAACCACAATGCTGCTGTGGCACCTGTAGAAAAGGAAAAAGCGAAAGGAGGGCTGCACAGCAGAATTTCGTGTGTTAGGCCGGCTCTGGGGAAGGCTGTGGCAGGCCGATGGGGAGTCGGGAGCACTTTCAATCTCTGAGTTCAACAGAATGCTCTTAGAATAAACACTCTGAGATCTTATTTTGAGTAAAAGATTTTGGAAGTAGTCTTTATCCAGAATAAAGAAACTTGCTGGAGTTCACAGATACTACAGTTAAAGGAACTCGAAATCTAAGTCAATAGGAGGTTTCTTCAAAAATCAATAGTAATATGTTTAGTGCTATTGGACTTCATTAAATATGTATTGGTTATTTTTATTCTCAGATGAAAATCATTCTAAGTGTATTCTGCATGCAAATGAGTATTTAGAGCTGAGAAGCCAGTTTAGAGTCATATTGCCTTAATGCCTTGTTGTGACTATAAAAGATTTGCCAAGTTCAGATTTCACAGAACCAAGATGCAACGAGGGCTGTAGTGAGCTGGCCTAGTGTGGCTCTTGGCACACTTCTCTTGTGGGTTTGTTTTGTTTTGTTTTTGTTTTTGTGGTCCTGGGCATTAAACCTGGGACCTTTGCACTGAACTATACCTTAAGGTCTTCTTTATTTTTTACTTTGAGTCAGAGTCTTGCTAAATTGCCCAGGCTGGGTTTGACACTTGTGATCTTCCTGACTCAACCTCCCAGAATGCTGGTATTCTAGGTGTGGGAAGCGTACTTTTTGATGGAGTATGCTTCTGCAGACTGGCCAGTCATATGTCCTCCTGATGCCATTAGAAATTGAAAATGTGCAATGATCAAGGATTGTGTTATGTTACAGGAAACAGCATCATTTGGACACAATCATTTTGAGACAAGCAAGATTGTCAGAGATGAAATGCAGCTTACATTTCTATAGACAACCCCATTTGGCTCCCCTACAGCCCATAACTGCCTCTCAGTTTGCCTTTTGGGAGAAAGAGAGCAGACCAGGTCTTTGTGGGTTGAAGAAGAGATGATTTTTCCAACTACAAAATCAAGCCAACTAATAAATGTATCTATAAACTAAGGGGAGTATGTCTCATAATCTTCGAAATGTCTTCTAAGGAAAAGGTTCTAAGAGAGTCATAAGGAAACGTCTAGAATATGATGGTGCTGGAGTAAAAAGATTCCAGATTCAAACTGTTCGTCCCCACTGTTGAGTTGACAGAAGTCTGTGTTCTGACATCCAGATGTGATCATATGAGTGTTGGCTGGAAAAATTCTTCTCTTCTGGGTTACAATGATAGCTCTGCCTCTTAGGTGAAAAGGGGGCTTTTGCTCATGAAAATCCAGGAGATTTCAGAGCAGAATTTGAGATTTGGAATCAGCAACTTGGGATCAAATTCTTCCCATCCCACCTTCAAGCTCTTTACCTTTCCTCTTCTATAAAATTGGCACAATGAACGGTTGATGTTACGGCCTCAATGTGGTAATTAATATAAGTTGTCTGCAAATGGGATGTGAGAGAAGAAAAAAATGATAGTTCCCTTTTATACTCAAAGATCAAAATCAAAATAAATATTATTTATTGTTTCTGTTAATTCTTCTTAACTTAGAAGGATGAATGAACTAGGCTTTGTGGAGTCATGGGAGACACAAGTATGACAAAATAAAAAAGGATGGTGTTCTACAAGTGGACAATGAAGTGCCGGAGACTATATATATGCTCAGAGGTGAAAGCAAACACCATTCTTATTCAAGAAGAAAGACTAGACTAGCTTACGCATAGAAGGCAGAAGAACATTCCCCAAGTGTATCTGATAGCTGCAACTAATACGTGGTTACAGAGACAAATTACACAATCCTGAAGCCAACAGCCAATAGTGAACATCAACTCTGAGAGATTTACTGAGAAATATTACAGAAAATTTCAGCAAACACTATGCAGTCTCAACGAGAATGCCCAAAGACCAGTAATGGAGTTGAGATATATCGATTTTTTTAAATTTACCATGTTAGTAATCTATTTATCTGTTACAAATTATTCGAAACCCAGAGTTCTCAAACACAAACATTGAGTATCTCGCAGTTTTTGTGGCTCAGAGATGAAGAAGCAGCTTTGCTGACTCAGGGTCTGGCCCAGGGCCCCTCGAGATGTTGAAGTCCAAGCTCTTGGCAGGGTTGCGGTGACCTCCAAACTTGCCCAGGAAGGATCCCCTTCCAAGCTCACTCACATTCTTGTGGGAAGGCTTCAGTTCTACACCATTCGCTGTGTGAGTATCCTCACACCATAGCAACTGGCCTTTATCTCCCCAGGGCTCCTCAGGACATGGCAGCTGGCTCTTCTCAAGTGATTCAAAAGTGAAAGAGAGGAAGACAGTGCACCCAGCACAAAATCGATGATCATTTTATAACTGAATATTGGAAGTGACATCCTATCACTTCTGCTCTATTCTGCTTGCCAGAAGTGAGTCACTAAGTGCAGTTTTACAGCCAAAGGGAGAGGAATTCATCTCTATCTTTGGAGGGAAAGAGAATTAAAGAAGGTACAGATATACCTTTAAAACCATACAGCCACTGAAAGGAAAAAGAAAAAATAGTTAAAGAAACAGTAGGCCATTTGCTGATCATGTCATGAAGGATATTGGAGACAATAAAACCTGGACAGACTCTGTGATATCTATTCTGAATAAGATATTAGTGAGATCAGTGAGATCACTGTGCTCATAGAACATATTTCCTTCTCTTTGTGGACATAGGGTACATTTTCCAACCTTCCTTATAGGTACCCGCCTCTGAGAAATTGAGTTCCAGCCAATTAAATATGGACAGAAGAGATATCACACCTTACTAGAGAAGTTCCATAAAATGTCTTCCATACCCCTTTTTTTTTCTTTACCTGAATAACATACTCACTGGAGAGGACTTAAAGATCTAAAAGATGGTAGAACCATAGAAGTGAAAATTTGCCTGAGAAGGAACATCTCATTTGAACAACATGAGTAAGAATAATCTTTTGATGTTTAAACCATTGGGGTTTAGAAGATTGTATGTTATAACAACTACCATAGCTTATTCTAATTCACTGTCTTTTAGGAAAAGTGATTAAAAATATGTTAGTTGGCTTTCAATGAATATAATAAAATGCTTGAGATAATTAACTTATAAAGAAAAGGTTTATTTTGGCTCATGGTTTTGGAGGTTCCAGTCTATGAACAATCAGACTCATTGCTTTGGGCCTGTGGTGAGGCAGCAAATCATGGTGGTAATACATGATGGAGGAACGTCCTCTCCTCATGGCCAGGAAGCAAAAAAAGAAAGAGGAAGGTGGCAGAGGCTTCACAATACCCTTCTGCCACACACCCTTCAAAGATTTAAAAACTTCCCATGAGGCCCCTCTTCCTGAAGATTCCACCCCCTTCCAATATTGCCCCCTGGGGACCAACTCTTTCACACATAGGCCTTTGCAGGACACTCAACATCCAAGCTATAACAAAAAGTAATAGATCAAATAATGTTAAGTCTGTGAGATGTTCTAAACATGAATTAATACAATTATAATCATCTAAAGACTTTTAAAGAAATTCAAGAATAAACTTATGAAATAGTAATTTAATAGTTGTATCATATGACTGAGGAGTTGTTAGTGTTACTCTGATTCTTGGAATGCACTCTGGGAAGTAGACCATTAATTCTTCTTCCACATTAATTATGATATGGAGTCCATATCACAATTATTAATTAAAAAATTTAAAACATAAAATTACTAATAAATAAACTGCAAAACCTGCTTAGTATTGGGGGATATCAGCTAAAAAGCTACATATCATAATGGAAAAGAGTACAATCTTTGGAGTTAGACAAACTTGAATATCCTATCTTTTCCACTATTTCAACATATGTAATCTTATGTTTTGTACTCAATTTATTTTAGTATTAGTTTCATAGTCTACATATCTATTTTAGGATAATAACAATTATATAATTTTACTTGAGAATATAATGTGGGCTGAGGTAACATGTATATAAACTACACAGAAACTACATATAATGAGTGTTTAAAACATGTAGTCATTGTTGCAATATTTGTTATTTTGAGCCTGGAAATTCATGTTGGCTAGCTTCCAACTGATTATTTTTGAAAAAAGAAATAAGTTAAAAATAGAACTAGAGACTATAATAAATAATGGAGTCAAAAAAGCCTTTTACTAAGGTTCTTGACAATAATCTCCTACAGGTCCTATGAGAAGATTTCACTGTGACAGGTGAATTTTGTGGGAAACTAGAAGAAACAATAATCCTAAACATGTTTTCTAGATTTAAGAAGCTGTTTCCAGTCATAAACTAAGACATTCCTGCCACTTAATTTGTCCTCTGGAAGCAGAAGGTATCTTAAAGTGTGAAACTCTGGTGATGTGGGTAAGAAAGTTGAAGGCCTGAGACACAGCCTGGTGAGGCTGATTGTCTGGTCCCCAAACAAGCATCATGCAGGTCCAGTGTACTTAAATGCAGTGGCATCTACAGGCTTGTGTCATGCAGGAGCCACACTGCCAAGAAAGAGGGCTCCAACCTCACACGAGAAGAAATCCAGATGATTCTCAAAATTTTATTGAAGGGATGTATAATCAATGCAAGAGGAAAGGTAGAGATGGGGAAAATGGCCACAGACTGATAGTTACCCAGAAAGCTTTAAACAAGTTTAAAAAAAAAGGGTACATCAAAATTATAAAAATTACAGTTTATAATGAAGAACTCTCATGACTTCCTATGCACCAAATATTATAGCTTCAAAATTCATAAAGCAAAGCCTAGAGCAATTACAAGAAACTCATCAGGAGAAAGCAACTATAGTTCTCTCTCAGCAAATGATAGGTCAAAATAAGCTATTGCAGATCACATAAACCTACAACTAGAACAAGACTAACCCACCACTAGGAAATTCAGAAACTCTTCAATAATTCTTGAGTCAAGGAGGAAACCAAGGAAAGAATTCACACCTATGTAGAAATTAATAATAACACCAGATTCTATGTGATGCAATGAAATCAAAGCTCAGTGGAAAATCCAAGGTGTTAAATACTGTTTGATTGATAAACAGAAGGATTAAAATAATTGACTAAGTATGAAGCTCAAGAAGTCAGGAAAAAAGTTATCCAAAAGAAAATAAAGATAAAAGAAAGTATTAGTCAAAAGCCAGGTATGGGGGTGCATGCCTGTAGTTGTAGCACTCTGGGAGGTTGAGGCAGCCTGGGCAACTTAACGACTTAGTCTCAAAATAAAACAACAAGAGGGGCTGGGAATGTAGCTCAGTAGCAGGCCCCGGATTCAGTCTCCAGTATCAATAAGCAAACAAATAAACAAATAAAGGAACTAGATCTTAGGAGAGATAAAAGATTAGCTAATTATAGCACAAATTCATAAAAGGACAAATTGAGAAATAAGAATGGAGAAATACAACTATAGATAGAAAAGAATCTCTCATCACCACTCTGTTTAACTTTTTGCACATAATATGATCACTGGTTTGAAATGGATGCCTTTCTACGAAACTGTAAATTGCTAAAACCAACCTCAGGAGAGATTAAAAGTTTCAAGCAACCAATATTCATAAAGGAAACTCAGAAAAATGTCAAAGAAGTATCCCTTATGCTGAGACTGTAGTTCAATGGTAGGGACAAGGCCCTGGATTTGATCCTTGGCTACACAAACACACACACACACACACACACACACACACACACACACACACACACGTACAAGGCCTGGATATTTTCACAAATGAACTAAAACAAGCTTTAAAAAAGCTGGCAATGTTATTTGAACCCTTACTATCCACAGAGTTATCGCACAGGAGCAGATGGACATCAGCTGGGAACTAGTGAGAAAAACACTGAGCCTCAGACATCATCTCAAACATACTGAAGGGAAGTCTGGTTTTCACAAGACTCTTAGGAGACTATTCACATTACAGTTTTCCAAAGTTAATTTATACTGGGGCTCAGCAAACTATGATCCATGGGCCAAATCCAGCCTACCTCTTCTTTTCATGAATAAAATTGTATTGGCAGGTTGGGGATTTAGCTCAGTGATTAGAGTGCTTGCCTTGCAAGCACAAGGCCCTGAGTTCGATCCCCAGCACAAAAAAAAAAAAAAAATGTATTGCATATGGCTATATTCATTTGTTTGCGTATTATTTATAGTCATTATACCAGCAAGATTGGGTCATTGGTAACTCATAATGCCCAAAATATTTACTATCTGGTTATTTAAAGAAGAAGTTTATTCACCTTGATTTAACCTATTTGAGGGCACAGAAAAAAGTAGGGAAAACTTCCACTTCTTTTTAAGAACAAGCTTAACACTGATAATAAAAATTGTCAAATAGGCCACAAAATCTTCTGACTTAGCAAAGATTTCACAAAAAATCACAAATTAAGATTGCTCCCACTTACGTGTATCGATGCAAAAATGGAAGTCAATATAATTCAACAAAAATATCATAATTCTTAAGTACTGAAAAATAATTTGACAATGTTCAACATCATTTTTAACTACTAATAAAATGAGAATAAATAAAAATACTACTTTAACATTAAAATTCATTTATTTCAACCCAAATCTGGACTCAGGCTCAATGGTGAAACAATACAGTGATTTTTATTACAAAACTGGGTCCATTTCTTCTTATAGACAATATTACCATCTTAAGAAATAAAACAGAACTAACTTTTTAAAAAGGTAAACTATAAGGTAATTCAGTTAGATACACGTAGTAATTATCTGTTGCTTCTTGACAAAATATTCCCAAATTTGAACTAGTAGATGCAGAAGATTTTAATCCACAGCATTTGCCATCCTTAAATTTAGTAGCTTCTGTAGACTGAATGTGTTCACTCCAAAATCACATGTTGAAACCTAAATTCTAAAGCTCTGGAGGTGAGCTATTTGGGAAATGGCTAAGTCATTGCAGAGGTTTCACAAACAGAATTAATACCCTTGTAAAAGAGGCTTCAGAGAGCTGCCTCGGCCTCCACCATATGAGGGCAGAGTGACAAGGTGCCATCTGTGAACCACGAAGCAAGCCCTCGCCAGGCATTATATCTGATCTTATGTGTCCCAGCCTCTAGACTGTGAGAAGTAATTTCTGTTGTTTATAAGCCACCCAGCTTAAGCTAATACTTCCTTGCAAACTAAATAAAGTAAGCAGCTTAGAACAACAAACGTTTATTGTCTCACACAGTTCGTGGAGCTTCAGGAGCAGCGTGGCCGGGTGGTTCTGGCTCAGGATCCCCTGTGAGGTTGCATCCCGGATGTTGGCCAGCACAGGCATCTGAGGGTAACAAGAGTTTGAGGATTTCATCTGAGATGGTGCACTCACATGGCTGTTGGCAGCAAGCCTCAGTTTCTCTTAGGCTGTTGGCCAAGGTTCCTGGCCACACGGCCCTCTCCACAGGGCTGCCCAAGTGTCCTTGCAACACAGCATCTGACTTGTCCCAGAACAAGTGATTCGAAAGGAAGGTAAGCAAACAGGAAGCCACAGTGCCTTTTATGACCTAGTTTGTTAAATGGCATGCCATCACTTGCACAGAAGTGAGATACTAAGTCTAGCCCACACTCACAGGAAGGAGAACTAAGCTTCAGGTATTGAAAGGAAAATTATTAACAAATCTAATACCATCATGGTACCATATCATATACCTCCCTAGCATGGTATATAATACATAATTTATATACAAAATCAATCCAGTAACATTCCTATAAAAGATACTTTAAAAATGTAATGGCATTAAAAAATTAAATCTGTACAAAAGATATGAACAAGCAATTCATGTTTTCAAATACAAAGGAAACCTAGATTGTTTATGAACCCATGAAAGATGCTCAGACCAGGGATGTAGTTCAGTGGGAATGTGCCTGACTGATACACACAAGCAGGCCCGGAGTTCAATCCCTGGTGAGAGAGAGAGAGAAAGAGAGAGAGAGAGAGAGAGAGAGAGAGAGAGAGAGAGAGAGAGAGAGAGAAGCAGAAGCAGACAAGTAAAGTAAAGCAAAAAGAAAAGAAAGATGCTTAAACATACTAATAATCAGGGGAATTCAAATTTAATAAGATACTCTTTCATACTCTCTGTTTGACAAAATGTTAATGTTTCACAATATCAAGTGTGACTCAGGATGAGAAGTGCAGAAAACTCTCCAGCATATTTGAAAGCATGTCACCTTCAAAACAACTTGACACTAGCTAGTAAATTGTGTGATAAATTACCCCAGGATCCTTCAATCTTTCTCCAAGAGAAACTCTCCAATACAATCAGGTCTAAAAGAGAACTTCCCTACTGTCACTGTTTCTAACAGAAAAAAGAAAAAAGGAACACCTTAAATGTCCGTTTCCAGAAATGTATATAAATTAATTATGAAATAATCATTCCATGCAATGAATAAACTAGAAGTTTGCATGTCAGGAAAGATGTATACTCATGAATATATTTCACAGACAAGCAAGTCACAGAACGATATGTAAAGATCAAAAACATAGAAAACAATTCTGGGTGTTGTGTAGGGACACACACCTATGTTGTAGGAATACTTTGAGGAATGTTTAGGAAAGATGAACATCAAGTGCTGAAGATGATTATTTCTGGAAGGGAATGAGAAGAATGTGATAAGAAAAAAAAGAAAGTGATAAGAATATGCAAATGGGGATTTCAGCTTTATCAGTGAATTTTTATTCAAGCTAAGTGATGGGCACATATACATCGATTTTATTATTCTTCGTGCCTTTTAAATGTCATTTCATTATATATTTATTCATAATACAAATTTCTAAAGATATTGTAATGGAAAATGTATTATTTGAAATTACAACAAGGGAATGCATTAAAATATTTAAAATTTAAAATAATCTTACAATGGAGAAATGGTTGATTTAAATACATTTTGGGCAGAGTATATTAGATATGAATAAAACTTAAAGATTAATACAATAGTTTCTTTTGCTGTGCAAAAGCTTTTTAATAAGATCAGGTCCCAGTTGTTGATTCTTTGTGATATTTCCTGGGTAACTGGGGGTTTGTTCATAAAGTCCTTGCTACACCTATGTCTTCAAGAGTTCTACCTATTCTATCTTCCAATAGATTTAGTGTTTCTGTTTTAATATTTAGATCTTTGATCCACTTTGATTTTATCTTAGTGCATGGGGAAAGGTACGGGTCTAGTTTTAACCTTCAGCATCTGGAGAGCCAGTTCTTCCAGCACCGTTTACTAAAGAGACTGTCTTTCTTCCAGTGAGGTTGTTTGGCCCCTTTGTCAAAGATAAGGTGACTGAGAGTGTTTGGACCTGTTTCTTCATCTTCTAATCTAGTCCTTTGGTCCTGGGGTCTGTTTTTGTGCCAGTACCATGCTGTTTTTATTATAGTAGCTTTTTAGTATAGTTTTAGGTCAGGGATTGTGATGGCCCCTGCTTTGCTTTTGTTGCCCAGAATTGCTTTTGCTATTTTGGTTCCAAATAAATTTTAGGATTGTCTTCTCGAATTCTGTGAGGTATGCTATTGGTAATTTAGAGCGAAGAGACAACCTACAGAGTGGGAAAAAATTTTTGCCAGCTATTCCTCTGACAAAAGACTAACATCTCGAATATATAAAGAACTCAAAAAAATCAGACGCCCCCCCAAATTTAAAGACGCAGTCCAAAAGTGGGCAACTGTTTAAATGAATAGACACTTCTCAGATGAAGAAGTAGAAACAGCAGATAGACATATGAAAAAATGTTCAACATCACTGGTCATTCAAGAGACGCAAATTAAAACAACCCTGAGAGTCTACCTCACTCCAGAAAGAATGGCTATTATCAACAAATCAGCCAATAACAAATGCTGGAGGGGCTGTGGAGAAAAAGGAACCCTTCTCCACTGTTGGTGGGAGTGTAGACTGGTGCAACCGCTATGGAAATCAGTGTGGAGATTCCCCAGGGAACTAGGACTAGAGATTCCATTCGACCCAACTATTCCACTTCTTGGTTTACTTCCCAAAAGAATTAAAAGCATCATACTGCAGCAATATATGCACACCCAAGTTTATAGCAGCACAGTTCGTAATAGCTAAATCTTGGAAACAACCCAAATCCCCATCAACAGCAGAATCGATAAAGAAAATGTGTTTTTTTTTATACTATGAAATACTACTCTGCCATGAAGAATGATAAGCTTGAGATATTTCTAGGTAAATGGATGCATCTTGAGACCATACTTTTAAGTGAAATAAATTGGACACATGTGTTTAAATACAGTATAGTTTCTCTGGTGTGAGAAACAGAAAGTGTAAATAAAGACTAAAATGTATTGTATTGGGAAAGGGAAGAAAATGTCCAAATGGGAAAGGGAACAAGGCAGGGGGAAAGGAAAAGAGGACAAGAGAAATAAGAAATGGAAGGAAAAAAAGGAAACAAAGCTTTTGTAAATAGAGAGGGAGGAAGGGGTGAGGGCGGAATGGGGAAAAAAGTAAGCAACAAGATATGTCATGTACAGGTACAAATCCCCTATGATGAATGTTATCACTATGTACATCTAAAATGTACCATTAAAATAAAATTTTAAAAAAGATTAATACAATAAGGAAATATTTCTATATTCCAAAGTACTGATGTACTTAACATGTACTTCCTAATAATAAGTCATATGACCAATAGCCCAGAAAGACAACGAACTAAAAATATGAACTAACAACCCACAATGTATGCATAGCATTTAAATATGTAAAGGAAAAGCAACTGGAAACCATGCAATAATATACTTTCCAATTAGATTCTCAAAAGTGTACAAGTTGGTGAGGATCTGATGAAGCAACCGCTTTTCTGTGTCGTCAAACTGTAGAAAGTGTATGTTATCAGATATCTGTGGTGAT
This sequence comes from Hystrix cristata, assembly GCA_004026905.1. NCBI lineage: Eukaryota > Metazoa > Chordata > Mammalia > Rodentia > Hystricidae > Hystrix > Hystrix cristata. The sequence continues at coordinate 158,578 of PVJO010000006.1, forward strand.
CTAAGCCAATGCAAAGCGCGTATATCCTTTGACCCAGAAATTCCACCCCTCGAGAGCCATCCTGGTTGTTTACTAGTGCATATGTGAAGTGATTTATTACATATTTTATACTTGCAAAAATCTGAAACAAATTAAATATCTTTTGACAAGGGCTTGGTAAAATAAAATAGGATACACCCACTGAATTGAATACTAGGTAGTGGGTTTGAAATGGAATCATCTATGTATACAGTAGAATGATCTTCAAGATAAGTCGTACAGCCATTATGTGAGGAGTAGTGTGTGTGCTCCCATTTGCAGAGGAAAAAGAGTATTATGCATATATGCACATTTATATACTGATAAATCCTGGAGAAAGTTAAAACTAGCTATAATGATTATCTCCAGTAGTACAATGATAGTATGAATTAACCTTAAAATATCTATAATCTATATAGATATATCTATCTATATATATCTATATATCTATATGTCTATATATCTATATGTCTATATAGATATCTCCTAAAACTAAGAAGTTAAGAAACCTGATCTAATTCAGTATATAGGTACAAATTTAAAAATCCACAATACCAGCCATTTGAAAATAGAGCAATGTTACTGGTGTGCAGTTCTGGCCCTAATTACTTTCTTGCTGAATTCTAAACATGTCTCCCAAAGGACTTGCTATGGTGGGATGGAGGTGGGAGGAGAGAGAGAGAGAGAGAGAGAGAGAGAGAGAGAGAGAGAGAGAGAGAAAGATGGAGACAGAGAGACCGAGAGACAGGGACAGAGATAAATGTGGCTGGTTATCAACCCAGCCTCACTATCCAATCAGCCACCTCCAACTGCTTCCTTTGTACTTTTGAATCACTTCTAATGAGAGATAATGATGGCAAGCAGGGCGGTCTCCAGTGTGTGTATGCAAAGGACACCCGTGTGGGGCATGTCAGTTTCAATTCATGGCACACTGAACTTTTCGCTTTTCCTTTCTTAGCACATCTGTAGCCATTAGTGAGGAACTTAGGAGTGCTACAGCCCAAAGTCAACTGGCAATGCTGGATCTAGATTGCCTGTGAGTAAACCTGGAAACAGAAGCTTTGGGTGAAGAGAAACTTTGTCTGTCTCCTCTCGGAGACAGGGGCAGGCTCTGAGGACAGTGGAGATGCGAAAAGGGGACAGAACAATCCTGACCACAATACATGAAAAAAAAAAGGAATTCTCTATGTGTTGGCTGCAGACTGAAAGGAATATAAAGTAGGTAATTCTGGGTGAAGTTCATTAGCAAATATTTTGTGGTGCTGGAAAGACATGAAGACTATGTGATTTATTATATAGTTCACAGCCTTGCTCCCCGTGGAGCCACTCAGGCTAAGTGAGCATTTCTTGAGTGGCTACAAAGGGTTTGGCACTCTTCTGGGCCTTGGGGATACATCAGAGAACAAAACTAAGTCTGTTTTCAAAACTCTGTTCAATTCTCACATTTTTAATTAGTATATATTGATTGTACAGACGAATGGGTTTCATTTTGGCAGATTTGTATATGCACACAACATACCTTAGTTATTTCCCATATATCACTCTGTACGTCTCACTCTACCCCCAAGTTTTACACATTTTTGGAGAGAGTTTCAATATGTATAATGTATCTTGATCATATTCATGCCCCCTACTACCTGCCCTTATTCCCCTTCTTTCTCCTGCTTCTTGTTTTCCTCTTGTCAAATAATAACCTTCCTTCTACTTCCTTGTCATCTTTTAGATTCCACATATTAGGAAGAACATGTGATATTCTTTTGAGTCTGTCTTATGACAGATTCAGAAAACATAATGATCTGCAGATCTATCCATTTTTCTACAAGTAACCAAATTTTGTTCTTTTTTAATGGCCAAATAATATATATATATATGTATATACATATGCATATATATTTCTACATAGAAATATATATAAAGAAATATATCTATAGATGCATTTCTATATAGATATATATCTATATATAGATATACATATGTTCTATATAGAATATATCTCTATATATATATACTTTATCTGTTGACAGGCTACTATGTAACATGCTACAATAAAGATGAGTGTTCAAATATCCCTACGGAATACTGATCTTAATCCCTCAAGTATATACCCAAGGAGTGGTAGAGTTGGATCAAATAGTAGTTCTATTTTAGTTTTTTTGAGGAAAATCCATACTGATTTCCATAGAGGTTAATGCTAATTTACTCCCCACCAGCAGTGTGGAGGGTTCCTCTTTCCCCATATCCTTACCTGTGTTAATTGTTCTGTGAATTATTGATGATAGTTTTTCTGATTGGGATGACTCAAGCTAGTTTTATTTGCACTTCTCCAATGACTAAAGATGTTGAACATTTGTTATATACTTATTGGCCATTTTTACTTCTTCTTTTAACAAATATCTGTTCAATTCTTTGCCCATTTATTGATTGGGTATTTGGATTTGGGTGTTAACTTTTTAATTCTTTATACATTCTGTGTATTAGTACTATGTTGGAAGAGTAGCTAGCAAGTATTTTCTCCCATTCTGTAAAATGTCTCTTCATTCTCTTGTTTCCTTTGCTGTGAAGAAATTTTTGAATTTGATGTAGTCTTATTGGTCGGTTCTGGTTGCTAATTCCTTGCTTTTGGAAACCTGTTCAAGAAGTCTTTGCTTGTGGATTCAATAGTTGCCTCTATGTTTCCCTTTAGCAGTTTCAGAGTTTCAGGTCTTACATCCAGGCCTTTCATTCATTTTGAATGGATTTTTATGCAAGGTGAGAGATAGAGATCCAATTTCAACCTCCTACAAGTGGACATCCAGGTTTCCCAGCACCATTTGTTAAAGAGGCTGTTTCTTCTCCAACACTTGTTCTTGGCTCCTTAGTTCAGAGGCATCACAATACCAGATTTCAAACTGTCCTACAAAGCTGTAGTAACAAAAACAGCCTGCTGTTTTTGGTGCTGGCACAAAAGTAGACATGTAGATCAATGGAACAGAGACACAGAAACATAATGTGGTCTTGACCTTCACATTGTCCATATTCTCCAGGCCAGGGCAGGGTGTGGTTAGAGGATATATAGAAAATGGGTAATTCACAAATAAGTAACCCTATGACATAATGTTACGCAATGACCATTCTGAATTCATTTGCATGATAAGGAAAAAGAAAGACAAAGAGTAGTGTGAAAACAGAAGCCATTGCAGACAAGGTAATCCAAGAATTCTTTTTGAGGAAGTGAAGTTTGGTTACAGACCTTAGTAAAGTTAAAGACCAAACTATGAGGATATATGAGGAAAGTGATCATGCAAAGGCCCTGAGGCTGAAATAGGACGTCACAAACATGCAGACCAAGGAAAAGTGCTCAGAAAACAATGATAAGAAAATAGTTAAGAGACAGAAATGTATATTATGCCTGTATAGAAATATACATCAGTAACTATTAAAAAGTAGAAATTCTTATAATACTTCAACAACAAAGAGATAAAGACTGATTGTTTCTCAATGGCAGAGGGTGTCTTATCCTTTTATCCAGTCCTGCTTAGTATATATACGACAGGATCTGAACAATACCCAATTACTAAATAGGTGAATCACTGCAGTTCTTCTGAAAATGTTTAATTCATCATTTTCAAAACTATAGTCACTGTTTTTGAAAAATAAGTTTGTACCATCACAATACATACTCTTCAAATCAGTAGGATTTCCTGGAAAGGTATGATTTTAGTTCTGAGTCAGTCCAAAATATAATTGGGTAAGAGTACAGAAAGCTAGAGTTTTATCGATTAGCTAACACCTGCCATGTACTTGTACACACATTGTAGTGGAACTCACCGAACAGTTCAAAGGAAAAGATGTCATTGTGCCTCTATGTTAGTTTGGGACGAGACTCAGAGAAATTCAGTTCTAGCCCAGGAAAACAAGGCCAGTAAATGATATTGCTGAGCAACAGATCTTGTGATGAAATTCAAGTCCACAACTGCTCTAGGCTCTTCCCTGGCGCCCAACGGCTTTGAAGTACCACTTCTCACTGCCCAGTAATCTCTGTGGGTTTTCATTTTCCAGAGTGGCCCACTGGGAGCTCACTGGGAGCTGTTCCCCTTTCCTCTCATTTCTGATCTTAGCATCAAAAGAACTGGATCCATAGATCACATTCACCTTCTTACTTAGCGGTGACTCCTGGCAGCTGTTGAAGCTTTCCAAGCTTCACTTTTTTTTTTTTTTTTTACCTTTTTTAAGCAGAAATAACCATGTGTGAAAATTGTGGTGCACAGTCCGTGGAAGTCATGGAGCCAAAGTCTGATATATGTAGCAAATGTTCAATAAATATGAGGTGAGTCTATTTGTGCGAACTTATATCTGGGTCTTTCTGACAATGAGCTGAACCAATAAATGAATCCTGCATTAGTTACCAATGATAATAATAGCATAAAATACAATCCCTCCCCAATAACATGTACAATTTTAAATAACCCACACTAATTGCTGATATAACGTGTATAATTTTAAATAATCCACACTAATTGCTGATATGAAAAGCCTGTCATGGCCACCAGAAAGAACCTCTTCAACATCCCATACCTTGCTCTTCACTGGGAAGGCAGCCTGTTTCTTCAGAATCCACTAGCCCATGACTTGGGTTCAGAGTCAGTCTGACAGGTAGGTTGACTGTCGTCAATTGAATAAAAACTCCTACTCAGAAGAAGCAGTCTGCATAAGTAGCCTCCAAACTTAAAATTCAGGAGATGAAAAAACGAAACTCTTCAGAACACTCTGGAAGTGACTCAATCTCGTGTGTCTGTTTTCTGAAATACAAGATTCATCTTTGTCTTAGATTTTCAGAGCCAATGGCCGTAAGAGAGCAGATTTAATGGAGGACATTTATAGATTACAATATTCACCCAGAAGCCAAATGCAGCAGGTGCCGAATGTCCATCTAGGCACTGGAGACCCAAAAGATCCAACTGAGGGCTGGGAGCCCACAGCACTGTCCCACGTACATCCGTGTCTGCACATGATGGCTGAAAGGATCTTCCCTGGAACCAGGATACAATGCTCGCAGCAGAGATGACAACCGGAGCCCCTCCAAAGCAACAGCAGCCATCCTCGACGACAGCAAGGCCCCGAGCTCCTTCCTCGATGAGGACAGCTGAGCCCCCTCCGGAAGAACCAGCCGCAGCAGAGCTTCTCCTGGGAAACAGCCAGCCAACTAGCTCCAGCTCCCACTCTGCCTTATGTTGCATCAGCAACAACCCTCAGGTGGCTCTCCTACGCCCAGCATCACACCAACTCAGTCCAGCTGGGTGTTCTGGCTCAAGTTGACCATATTAGGTCCACCACAATCTTCTTAGAATGAAAATTTCATTTTCTTAATTATGTTGACTGAAAGTTAGCGAATGGGATAGGTGGGGATTTAAACCTTTTCCCCAGGGCTTCTGTGACAAAGTGACACAAGCTCAGTGGCTCTGAACAACAGAAATGTGTTATTCACATTTCTGGAAGCAAGAAGGCTCAAACTGAGATGCAACTGCAGGTCCATGGTGCCTTTGAAGTCCACAGGGGAGATCCTGCCCTGCCTTTGCCGAGCTCCTCTTGTGGCTGGCAATCTTTGACACTCCTTGGCTTGCAAATGCCTCCCTCTATTTCTGCCTGTGTCATCACACGATTGTCTTCTCCCTGTCTCTGTCTCTGTGTCTTCCCTTATTTTTAAGGACAAAAGTCATATTGAATACAGTCCCTACCCTAGTCCACTATGGCCTCATCTTAACTAACTACATCTGCAACAGCCTTATTGCTAAATAAGGTCATATTTCAAGGTATGGGGTTGATGCACTCAATACGTTTTTTGGAGAAATACAATTCAGTCCGTAATGGTGGATCACTGGCTTAAACAGACAGAAGGCTGAGAGCCAAGCAGTAGCTTCAGTCGTACAGGGTCTCTGCCTCGTGTCTCAGAGCTGTCGGGGCATCAGAGGGCTAGAGATCACCTTTCCTTCTTCCTCACCGCACAAGGCTTGTCTCTACAGACACCACGAGTCTCAAGCAGGGCTGCCACACTCAGGTATCTTAGAGCCATAGAAGGTACAGCTTCTGGAGCTAAAGTGAATGACCCCCTTTATTTCCATTTTGATAGCTATAGTTTTGTTGAAATCCCACATGTGTAGGAAAAATATCTCAAGTATTCCTTTACTGATTCTTCTACTTTCACTGGGTTAAACCATGCAAACTTTCCATTTTTGTAGATAGAGATCACTCAAATATTGGCAATTTTATCTGCTTTACCGGCTGCATTCCATTCGATGCTGTCACAATGAGCCCTACTCAGCTCCTGTTCTTCAAATTGATCCCAGAATTTCAGATTTTAGACCGTGTCCAGTCAGTGCCCCGATGGCTTACTTGGACACCACTCAGAATGAATATCCTCCACCATGTCCAGTGGTCACACAACTAGGAAAGCAGTAAGAATCTGAAGATTTTGAGCAATCTAGATTCAAATTACCCCTCCATTATTTACTAGGTGTTTGACCTTAGGTAGCCAATTATTTAGATTTTGTGTTTCACGGTCCTCATCTGTAAAATGAGGATCAAACCTCATAGAATAATTATAAGAATTAAATTATATACTGTATACTGCATATAATTTTATATATATAGGTAATTGCATACGTATAGATACGTCAAACATGCTACCAGAACATAGTAGATGTTCAGAATGACGGTTCCCTACATTCTTAGCTCCATGGCCTCTATGGTAGACCCTAACAGTTCCAGAATCCACTCAGAGATTGTCTAAGTCACTTTCTCATTGCTGGGATGAATACTCAGCATCCACAACTTAGAGGAGAGATTTATTTGGGCAAATGGTTTTTAGAGGTTTGGGTCCGGAGTCAGCTGGCTTGGAGGCAGAAAGGGCGTAGTAGAGGGGCATAGAAGAGGGAAGTTGCTAATGTCGTGGAGGCCCGGAAGCCAGAAGCGGACGGAGGAGCCCGGGAGAGAGAGACACCCTTCAGGTCACGCTCCAGCGAGCTGCTTCTTCCCACCAGGCTGCCCCTCCTAACAGCAAGTCAGCTACAGCACCCCGTGATCCGATCACCTTTCACACACTTTGAGAATTAGGGGGGACATTTTAGATCTAACTATAACACAAATGAGCTGAAATGATGAAGGGAAATGTATGGGCTTAATGAAGGTGACTAGAATTAAACAATGGTGGGACAAATGAACAGATAACTTTGCATGTATCCTGGTCTTTTGGATTCAACAGTAGACATTCGTCCCAAGGAATATACCTTGAAGCTCAGTCACCAAAAGGCTACATTATTATGTAGCCTTTTCTTGTCTCACAATAACTAGGCTCCATTTGAATTGCATATATGATATGCCTGTGTTTACATCAAATGTCATTTTCCAGCATAGCAGTTCTCAACCTTTTTTCCATTGGGCACACATATGACATTAACATAAATTAGCATATATGACATTCTCGGGGTGGGGGGGTTAGTCAGAGACTTCGCTAATTCCTGATAGGCAATCTTTTCTCTCTCTCTGTCCCGTGGTAGAAAGCTATTGGAAAGGAGATGAAGGTGACATTATAGAGATGACCTCCCTAATTCTTTTCCAATTAAAAATTATCTACAAAGTTTAGCAAATCGTCCCTGATGTTATGCTAGTCACGTACATAAAACTTATGTGTGTTGCAATACTGAGGCTGAAAATCACTCTTATAAGGGGTGTTTAGAATGGCATTCAGAATGGCTAAAAGACTCTTTAGTAATTAGACAACTGAGATCCAAGTAGGTATTTCCAGCCCTCCACGTGTTAGCTAGATGCATCTGGGCGCTTGTCACTCAGAGTGAAGAAGGCACAAAGTCAGGGTACATTCCCTCTGCACATTTACACTGAACAAATGAATCTATCTCAATGACACTGTGTGGGCAAAATGGTACTCCTGCCTCTGTCATAGAGGCAAAACACTGAGGTATGAATAAAACCACTTAGGCTTCCAGTCTCCCAAAAGATTCTATATATGCAGTATTTCTATCAGCGTGATCAATTCTATCTAACCACCAGAAGCAGACATCCCGCATCTTTAGGCACTTAAGCATTCTATTCAGCTAATCTACTCTCCCCTCTGGTCAAAGCCGTTTATTATCAATTGTAAGTAATGTGACTATGGGGGATGCTACCTGGGGCCACTGGAAACCTGCCATGGTTTTCAGCCCTTGGAACAGACACAGACATTGTAAGTTAAAACTATTTAAGCCAAACGCAAACCTGTTATAATTGAAATTGCAATAAATCACTCCTCCTAAATCTTCCTGGAGGGAACTCCGGAAAGGTCTCTCTCTCTGCCAAAGAGTACCCTAGTAAGAGAGCCAGATGAAGCAAAAGACAATTCGCACTTCAGCTCTGCTCACGGCTAATGCAAGGGGTATAAAATTTGGCCAGTTCTTAAGACATGGAGGCCGGGAATCAGGATGGATGGAACCAAAGGGCAAAGCAAATGGAGTATGTGTCTTCCCTGCAGTGAATGTGAATGGCTTCTTCTCAGCTCTGAAGATCAAGTTCACACCCTGGAGATGCTGTTTAGGGTCTCCAGGGTCAGCCCACCCTATTGTGTCCTTCTAGTATTGCACTCATCTCTGCATTGCAGCCATCTCTACAGCTTCTCTCTTAGAGCGTAAGGGCCGTGACTGCAGGGTTCTCAGCTTAGTAAATTTTAATCCTTAGTAACTATCTAAAGCTTGAAAAGTGTATAATCAACTCCAAAAATCGAACAGACTGACTGCACAAAAGCGGCACACGAGCCAAAAAGGCAAAGTCAAGAGAATGGAGACTCAACTTGTACATAATCTGAAGAAAATGTGGGATGGGCTGTCCTTTTCTGCTAGATGGGACCATACGCCATTTGGGTGAAGGCTGTTCCACATTGTGACCAGGAGAAAATAATGAGCTTTTCTCCTACAGATGTACCAGGATCTCCAATCCCTTCTAAGTATTCTCTTCAGGACTCTGGGTGCATATTCTGAAATGGCTGCATTTGCCCAAGGAGTCTTTTGTGGAACTGAATCAAATTCAGTTGTACGGCACACAAGAAATCTATTTTCTTTATAGGGGCACTCATTTCCAAAACATTGTTCCCCAACTTGAACGCCCATTTTACTGACCAAATGTAGCCTCAGGGAAAATTTTAGTAGCTTCCAACAAGAAATCGACTCTCCAAAGATAAAGATGTGTCACACGGGAAGTGTGTACACATAATTCTAAAAAACAGTTCCAAGAATGCTTTGGGCAATTTTTTAGTATTTTGGAAATAAGCATGACTCTATTAAGGAGACTATTTTGAAAACAGTAACTCTGCTTTAGAATTATGCATTCTGGTGTGCTACACAATAAGAATCAGCACTTCACTGTTTACTGTGAACCAACGACTCTATTGATAATCCTTGTGCATGTATACACCCATTGAATTCTCCCAACAACTACACGAAAATAACACAACCAATAATAGTGAGTATTTAGTGAGTGCTTGCTATTTGGACAGGCACTGTGCTAAGGGTTATTTCATTTTAATGCCCATTGTACAGACAAGATAACTGAGGTTGAGAGAAAAGCTAAGTACCTTGTTAAGGCCACAAAGCCAATCAGAGAAGAACTGAGATTCATGACCAAATTTATTTAACTTGTTCTTCATTACTCTGATTGATATGCTCTGTTATAAGCTGTGCTCTTAACCACTGTGATAGGAACTTTGGCTTTTTACTAAAATATTATGAAATACATGCACATATGATATACATATCACATATATACACACACATATATACACATACACATGTATAGGAATCCTAACTCATATTTATTTTCAATTAGAACATTGCCTCTTTCAGTACTCAGTAACACTAGTTGAAAGAGTAAATCTATGTCAGTAACCATGATCCAGTCAAGTCAAGAAGGAGCGAGAGGCCAAACTGATACCAGATGGTTTGGCTCTCACAACTTGTAATTGCCAAAAAAAAGCCATTTTCATAAGGGCAAGCAGTGGATTTCCAAGACAGTGAAGATGACCTTGTGCTGGCTACAGCATAGGGCTTTGGTTTGCTGTTTCGCACCAGGTAAATCCCTGTGGTGTCTGGAGCCTCAGTCTCTCCATCTGGGCATCGAGAATGGGTACATTCATCACCCTTGTTCCTGCTTCTTCTATGAATATTTATGAAGGCCTCTAGAATCCTGGTATCCCATAAAAATGCAAACTACGATTATTATTAATGATACAGTTAGCAAGAAGGACATTTGTTATTTTTACTCAATTGGTTTCCTCCGGGAGCAGAAACAATTTTTTTTTTGACATAGTATTAATGTGCTGTCTTTGCAACTTTGATCATCTGTCATTTTCTTTTGGAGGAAGTTGAGCCCTGACCACGAAGTACCCTTTCCTCGCTTTGCAACATGTGCCCCTAGCTGAGTACAAGTTGCTTCATGGTGCAGATGAAACTATGGACCTTTATTTGATTTCTGGTATCAGGAAACAGTTTATTAGGATCAAGACAGTTAGGCTACAGTACTTCCTTTCTTGCCGAAGTAGTCACTAGCCACACAGGCAGCCTTGGCTCATAAATCTAGTTTTATTTCCTCATCTATTCACCTGGAACTAACTGATTTTTTTTTTTTTAAGGCAAAGGGGAGAACACATTTCCTTATGTAAGCATCCTTCCTCCATCTCCTAATCATCATTGTTCCTCAGACCAGCCAGTGAGAGGCTGAAGCAGGAAGCCATTTTCCTTCATTCTCCTGCATTCCACTTGTATTTTCAGAGTTTACAGAAAAACACTGCAACCAATTTGGGATTTCCCTGTAATGATCCACTTCCTCTAAACAAGCCAGGATTGATTCAGATGTGAGCCTTGCAGACAAAAAGGCTTCTGAAAATATCCATTTTCATCTGCCTTCAGAAACTACCTTGCCTTTCTCTCTGCTCCCATCCCCCACTCCCGGCCTCCCTCCTTCTTAAGAAGACTTTCCCAGGTCCCCCTTGGCTGTGGTTGAACGACGTTGGCTCCTGTCCATGCTGCAACAAAGACCTGGCATTCCAGCTGTCTGCGTCTAATCTCCAGTGTCAGCTCTCGTTAATGTGTGAGCGTGAAATCAGAGGGGGCAGAGCTGCACGGAATATTAAAACCATGATCAGAATTCCACTGAAATGCTGAGAGTCTGCAAGCACCATTAGAGGAGGCTGTCAAATCACGGCTTCACATTAAATAAAAGAAAAGATTTCTATCAGAGGAAAGTACAATCAGTGAATCGCTGAGCTAAATTAGCATTTTTTCAATTGGAGATCGAAGTTGATTTATTGTTCTACACGACATTAATGTAACTATGTGCTTGACCTGCTAAGGCAGCTAATTTTTCATTTAAATGGTTTCTTTCCTTCCCAGTGCAGAGGCTGCAATCATATTTCAACTTTGCACAGTGATCAGAAAAGTCGTGGAATGCTGCAGAAATGTCTTAGGGAGGCCTTCCTTTCCCCTCGCCTCGCCCTCCTTCCCTTTTTCCAGCTCCATCGCCTTCCTCCTCCCCTTCCCTTCCCCCTAACCTCATGGCTGGTGGTCAAGGTCACAGAGGAAGAGTAATCTCAAAGCCACCGACTTCAAAGCCTCCATCAAAGAAGCCCCTACGTAGCCCTTGAATTAAAAGGCAGTGGGGGAGGGTGGGGCCTGGGCACTGGCCGCTCCTATCAACAAGAAAGGACCCTTTAACTGTCCTGCTGGTAGGGCCCACTCTGGGGCGTCCTGGGTCCAGTTTCTCCTGCCAGCCTCTCCATGTGTCTCCTTCCGTCCTCCCCAGCCCCCACCTCTCCACACACACATCACTGAAGATAATATACATTTCCAATTAGCAGAGCACATTCTAGCCATGTTCTCTTTTACTGCCCTAACTATCTTCATTTTGCTAAAAAGCTGGGCTGTCATTAATGAAATCCTGCAGTTCCGCTAATCCGAGGTACAATGCTTCTTTTCTCTCTCAGGCTCTCCTGAACATAAAAACTACAGTTACTCAAGCGCCCCTTTTCTATTGAGATTCCTCGTCGTTTGTCTTTCATTACATACCTGATGTAGCACAGTAGCAGTCAAAGTTCTAGGACACAGAAGGAGAGGACGGACGCAAGTGTGTTTGTTTCACTGTGCCCTTGTTGGCAAAAGGCAGCTGGCATTTTCTGATTCTATTTATTTATTTTAAAAGCATGTAGATTTTAATCTTTGAAAATTGATGGCTATTTTAGGGTACTTTGAGATCTTAACATGTAGTGAAATTGTTGGATGGAAAACTAGCTGGAAGTCATGGACGAATCCTGATAAATTAGATTTTAACATTTATCTGAAGTGCTTCTTATGAATTAATTCATTGTACTCCGCAGTGAGAAGGCAGGGACTAGCAAGTGGGTGGTGGGCAGTGAGGCTGACATTTGCCACACTTCACCAGAATAAATGTGACTTCTAAAACAAAACGGACATTATGTCAGTAGCTAGTATTTATTTTTTAGTTTTCTTCCTCTCACCTCCAACAACTACCTAGTGAAATTGCAAATGGAGAAACTTTCAAAATTTGGGGGAGGCCCGAGGGCATTGGTTAATCCTTCAGAACAGAAAAACCCCAGGATATGAGGCTGAGAACAGAGCCAATCACTGCACACAGGCCTGACCATGGAAAGAGGAGACAGAAAATACCCCCTCCCAGGCCCCCTAAACTAACGAAGTCCCTTCATCAAGGGTCAGTGAATTGGAGGGGAACTTCCTTCCTGTTCCCAGCACAACTGGACCTAATTGGCACCCTCTGGTCAGCGAAAAGGCCATAGAGTGGTTGGGTCGAGGTGCCGACTTCGGCTCTGACTCGGGGAAAGGGTCTCCCTCCTGGCCAAAGATGTTCTGGACAAGAGACCGTTTAGTTGGATGCCAGAGACATGTACCCCTTGTCACTTCATACTTGCTGCCATTTTGTTAAAGTTGCCTCTCTTTGCTCAGTTGTACTTCATTTATAAAATAGTGCCATCTCTCCCCCGTGTCACTCAAGTCAACCACTGCAACCAAGAGGTGTGGGTTTCATTCACAAAGGCAAAGAGAGTTGGTCACTAAATACAGAAAATGTCTCCTTGCACAATGCACTAGTCATCTGCTTCCTCTGGGGATTTTCATGATGATTTTGTATCAATAGTCAGTGTCTGCTGACCAGTTCCCTCCAGCCCCTGACAATCCATCCATTAGCCAAGAGGTGGCATCATAGCATGTTGCTCCCACGGCAAATTCTACCATAAGCCCAGATTCAAACTTCAATTATTTCTTGCTTTTGCCATTTCCATGTTCACTCTTTCTCCAAACATAATGTGTCTCTCCTTTACATGATAATCTCTTTCTAGATGTAGTTTTAATCACAGAATTAGGGACTTTCAGATGATCCTGGCCATTCTTGTTACACAAAATAGAACCCTGGCACCTGAGAGGTGCAGAGTTTTAGTAAAACAACCTGTGTGGCCTGTGGCATGCTGAGTACTGGGTAAGCAACATGAGCCTAAAGGCTGGGAGGGAACGGTCTGGAAGAACAATAAATTAGCAGGTACTTTGGAGCAGGAAACACAGGACAGAGCTCCAATCTGGTAGCAGAGGCAGACTTTACAGAAGGTATGCAGACTGTGCAAGGCACTGTCTCCAAAAGCATGGTTCAAGCAATTCTTAGCACCTATTATGATTCAAACATGAACTGTCCCCCAAAGACTCATTCATTAAGAGCTTGATCCCCAATGCAACAATGTTCAGAGGTGGGGCCTGGAGAGGTGACTGCATCATGAGTGTTAACTTCATTGACAGATGAATCATTGATGGGTTCATAGCTCAGTAGGCTTTGAGAAGGTGGGGCCTGACTGGAGGAGGCAGGTCACAGGGGTGTGCCTTTGAAGGGTGTATCTTGTCCTGTATCTTCCCCTTTCCTTCCTCTCTACCACTCTGTCTCTGTCTGCTTCCTGGCCACCATGAGATGAGACGCTTTCCTCCACCGCACCTTTCTGCCATGATGTTTCTGCCATGCCACAGGCTTAAAAGCAGTGGAGCCAGCTGACCATGGACTGAAACCTCTGAAACTGTGAGCCAAAATCAATCTTTTCTCCTTTATTGTTCTCTACCGATTCACTGACCCAGACATTTTGTCAGAATGACAAAAAGTTGACTACCACAGCACTCAACGCCGTAACTCAGTAGGCATTTGAGAGGAAGCCAGGGCAAAAGGTGGAGTTCTGAAATCAGTCTGTTCACACGAAAACTGAACACACAGGATCTGTCCCAGAGAAAGGGACACTCTGAGGAGTCGGACAAGTAGCAGAACCCTGTATTGCTGGGCTTTGGAGACACGACCTATGCTCAGGCTAAGAGGTGTCAGCAGGGTACATGTACGAAGAGACTGAGGACAGACATAAAACAGCAGCCCTGGGCTTAGAAGAGGCCCTCCTCTGCTTTCTCATTTTAGAAATGGATCAAAAGGACTGAGGATGTAGCTTAGCAGGAGAGTATCTGCTTAGCATGCATGAAGCCCTGGGTTCAATCCTTGGCAAAAGAAAGAAAAGAAAAGAAAAGAAAAGAAAAGAAAGGAAAAGAAAAGAAAAGAAAGGAAAGGAAAGGAAAGGAAAAGAAAAGAAAAGAAAAGAAAAGAAAAGAAAAGAAAAGAAAAGAAAAGAAAAGAAAAGAATTATAATAGTACTGCCCCATGAAGCTATTACAAGTATTAAGTGATTTGGCATCTCAATTTAGGCTACATGTGGGTGCCTGTGTCTGTGTATGTGTGAGTGTGTGTGTTTCACAGAGTGTGCAGTATCAAAATATCTAGTGTTCATCTCAGATGTGTCAGATTCCAGTTCCAGTGGTCATGAAAGCTTTTTTAAATAAAAGAAGGAAACAAATACTTATGAAGATTGTCACACATATTAGACACTTCCATATGCTATTTCATTCAATACTTAATACTTCTTCCATCATTACAACAACCCTGAAAATAAAGGATCTATGGTTACATCTCCTTTTTAAATTGAAAAAAATGTAAGATTAGGGAAGTCGAGTAGCGAAGTCACCAGTGAGACAACTAAGAGAGGTACAGATATTAAAGCTCAAGTTTTAAGGTCTAATTCCAATGACTCACTCTTCAACAATGCTAGAAGCATTTGAAGTATCTACTCCTACAAGTGGCCTTTTATGAAGCTAAGCCTCAAAGCATCAGACTATAAATCTGATTACAAAGAACCATCAACAGTGCAACACCACAGTGAATTCCAGGTGTCAATTAATTCATTTGGAGAATAATAACTACCATCTTTTGATCCTGTATCAAGTGGCATTCAGTTTTCCAAGTATGTACATTTATTAATACACTTCCTCTTCAGACCGATGCTATATAGTATGTTTTATTATCATGCTCATTTTAAAGGTTAGGAAACCTAGTCACAAATATGTTAGGTAAATTTTTTAAAGTAACACATTCAGTAAATGGTAGATGGTAGAGCCAGGATTTGAACCCAACCGAATCAGAACTTCAAATTCCACACTCTTTATCACTATGAAACGCTATCCTGGAAATGAAGGTAGCATGAGTCTTTGCTGTTGTTCCAATTTAGTCAGGTATTTTAAGGAAGGCAAACTAGAGTTCTACAGTAGTGTTTGAGGTAAAAGACTGAATGCAAAAATTGTAAACTTAATCCAGGGCCTCCTTTTATGAGGTTTACCCTACTAATGGACTTCTTACTCCTGTTTGAATTTTCCCTAAACTAGGAAAGTTACTGTCCTACAAGCTTCAAGGAGGTGGGGAAAATGCAGGCAGAAGAAATAAGATGGCAGCAAGTACTTTTATCAAATACTAACTGTGCAACTTCAGAGTAGAAGCATCATGTTGTTAGAGCACTGAATAAAGAATGAATGATTCTTACAGTACAGAGTAGGTGCGGAGATAAGAAAGGAAGTACCCCTAAAGTGGTCCTTAAGGCATGGGAAGGATTTCCACAGGGCAAAGCACATCCCAGGCTGAGGGACACGCAGGAGTAAAAGCAGAGAAACAGCTCCTGAAAGGGAGACTTCTGGTGTCTCATCTCTGTATCCTTCACAGTATCTTCTTTAGCGCTCACCTATTCCTGGATCACAGTAAGTACGTAATAAATGTTGAATGAATTGGACAAATAACGCTTTCACGCATTGCTTCATCTAAATAATAGCAACTAACCCAACACAATCCAAACATATATATTGATCCTCAGAGAGTGGTTTAAACAATGAGCAAATCTGGTTCCTGGCGGTCTCCGTCTTCAGTCTCTCGCCATGCCGTGGCTTCATTACGATGTGTGAGAGATTTGTTTGGAGTGGGGGAAGCATATTTTTGTTTGCATTTGCTTAGCACATTGCCGTCGCACATTTTGCTATGAGATGTAAAGTCATCTGCATGCACCGGTTGTGCAGTTACAGAAAAGTCAAAACAAGCGTCAGGCGAGTTGTCAGCCACATGGCCTAGGCAGATTGTCACACTCCTTTACTCATGAGTGCCACCACCTTCTCTGTCCTCCTCCCTCACACTCCTCCCTGCCCCTGAGTCCCCGCACCTGCAGATGTGTCTTTACATCCCAAGGGTCTAATTTCTAGCTATGTAGAAGACAGCATCTATACAGACCTCGGGTGCAATCCCCTGGAGTGGCGATGCCTGACCATTGGTACCTCTGGTCTCTTAGAACCAACTTTCTATCAGGTTTGACTGCAAATAGTTTTTTTGTCAAGAGCCCACAGGAAGCCACTCTGCACTGTATCATAGCCACCCCTGAAAAAAGAATGCAGCAGTGTGAACAGGCCGAATGATAACATTTTATTTCTTTTTATCATATATAAATACTTATTTCTTTTTTAAACTTTTATGGCTAAATTTATTTTTATTGACGCATGTTTGTAGTGTATAATGTTTATGTTCCTTTTATGAAGTTGGTACATGCTCATAACACATCTTAATTCCTTCCCCCCTTCCTCTCCCCTCCCTTCCCACTCCCTCCATCTCTCGATCCCCTTCCCATTTGAGAAAGATCTATCTCCCTACTTCCTATTATCTATCTTTTATTTTGCTCTTTATTTATTGAATCTCTTATATAAGAGAAATCACACAATATTTAAGATTGTATGTCTGATTTATGTCGCTTAACATTACAGTCTCAAGGTGCATCCATTTCCTACAAATGACTCAAGTTTATTTTTCTTTGTGGCAGAGTGCTACTCTGCTGTGTGTGAATACCACATTTTCTTTATCCATCCATCTGTTGATGGTCATATACACTGTATCCAAGATTTAGCTATTATGAATTGTGTTGCAGTAAATATTGATATGCATGTGTCACTGTAATATGATGACTTTAACTCTTTTGGAGAGATACCTGAAAGTGGAAAGCTGGGACAAATGGAATTTCTAGTTTTACTTTCTTGAGGAATCTCT
Organism: Hystrix cristata; assembly: GCA_004026905.1. Lineage (NCBI taxonomy): Eukaryota > Metazoa > Chordata > Mammalia > Rodentia > Hystricidae > Hystrix > Hystrix cristata. The sequence goes on from PVJO010000006.1 coordinate 176,062, forward strand.
TTATTGATTTCCAGAGTAGTTGCAGTAGTTTACATTCCTGCCAACAATGCAGAAGGACTCCTTTTTACCTGCAACCTTGCCAACATTTGTTATTGTATGATTTCTTGATAATGGCTATACTTTCTAGGATAAGATGGAATCTCAGTGTTGTTTTTAATTTGCATTTCTCCAATGGCCAGTGATGTTGCACATTTCTTCATGTACTTATTGGCAGTTTGTACTTCTGTGAAGTCTCTACTCATTTCACTTGCCATTTTTTGATTGCGTCTTTTATTTTGAGGGATCTAATTTTTTTGAGTTCTTTATGTATTCTAGATATTATTCCTCTGTCTGATGAAGAGCTGGCAAATATTTTTCCCATTCTGTAGGTTATCTCTTCATTCTGTTGGTTGTTTCTTTTGCTGTGCAGAAGCTTTTTGATTTTATGTTCTTTCAAATCCATCACCATCCCAAATTACAAAGGAGATAATCATATCCAGAGCATTAACATCAAGACTATTAGAGACAATCTATGATACAGAGGGAAAGAAGCCAATAAGTGGGAACCAGGAAACTTCATTCTGAGGGTCCAATCTATAAAATTTTGGGTAAACTACCTAATTTTTCTGATCTTATCTGTGAAGTAATAATAGGACTGAAGTAAATACCATCCAACAGATATTTAGGTATTGCCCATTTTGTGCCAGAAACTATACCATCTTCAAGATACAGCAGATAAAAAAGAAGACTTAGTTTCAACCCTCATGAAACTTAAAACCTACAGGAAGAACAGATAATCAACGAGTGTGATGATTGCTGTGAAGGAGAAGTTTGAAAGGGAACATTAGCAAAGCCGGAAAAGAGCTATGAGGGCTCTGTGGCCACCAAAATCCTGGTGCATCCATAGAAATTAAAAAACTTGGGGAACACAGATAATGCCCAAGAGTAAACACAAAAGAGCTACACAAATGTTTAGATTTTAACAGAGATAATATCTTTTATAGAAGATCATCTCTCATTAAAGCTATTGGCTGGTTGACAAATGGGATATTTACAAGCAAGAAGATCACCTCACTAGCTTTTGTCTAAGATCAAGTGTAGAAGCAAGAAGAATGCTTCTCATTTCTTTTTAAAATCTCATTTTATAGGCCACTGTCTATTATGGCAGTATTTGTGGCCAGATCCACAGAAGAATGAAGAGCATGAACACTCAGCCCTGCTGCAGAAGCAATAAACAGGAAAGCTTGTTCAAATGCCCAGTGCCTTCTGGAAGGCCCCTGAGGAGACACATTAAAATAACTCTGAAGTTCAAGGGTTGGAAGATTTCATTCCATATAGATTTTTACTACTACTACTGCATAGAGCCACTCCACCCTGAACTTATGCCTTTCCACTTATTTTGCCTTCGTTTTGAAACACTGGACCTCAGGAGAATGGATTTCCTTACGTGCCACATACAAGGATAAATTAAAATCTATGTACCAGTAAGCTCTTCAGAAGTAACACTAACTCCAGTATTCCTGTAGTCCGTGAAGATGAGCTCCGTAGGCTTTGTCCACCTCTGTGGACCACTGGATGCCTAGATAAGTATCTGGATATTTAGGAAAACTCTTTTCTATTTCCAGAGGAATAGGGATCCATGGGAAAGACCTCCTCATCTAGGAAACCTCCCATAAGATTCAGTAATTTAAAATCTAATCTGCATTAGGCCCAACACAGTCACATTCTGATTATAGACTTCTAATGACCAGAGAGCTTCTGTAGTTTGATCTTGGATGCTGCCCAAGGCCCCATGCATTAAAGGCTTATTCCCCATGGTAGTTCTACTGGGAAATGGTGGATTCTTTAAAAAGTGGAACCTCGTGGGAAGTCCTCGGATCATTGGGAGCATGTTCTGAAGAGGAGAGCGGGGCCCCTTTCTTCCTCTTTCTCTTCCCAGTCATAAGGTGAGTGATTTTGCCAGGAGCTTCTATCATAATATGCTGCCTCATTACGGACCCCAAATCAGTGCAGCCAACTGACTCTGCACTGAAACCATCCCAACTGTGAGACAACAGTGATCTTTCAATAAACTGATTATCTCAGCCATTTGTTATAGTAACAGAAAGCTACATAACTCAGAACTTACTACACTGTCCAACCACCCACTCAACAGTTGAGCTGTTCCAAATTTTAGCTCTTTGCACTAGCCACTCCACTCTTCGGCTTTAGTTCTTTTTTCTGATAACCCAAAGAATAAATCTATTCCTTTATTCAACAAGCATTTGTTGAACATTTCCTGTGCTCTTGACAAGATTGCATACAAATACACATAGGACTGGGCTTCTTCCTGAAAACAGTCCACCATTTAGTGGATTTGGCATCATCCCTGGAATAGCTTGCCAGGACCACTGCAACGAACTACCATGCACCAGATGGCATCTTTAGTGCACTCAATATTCCCACCTGAAAAACTATCTGTCTGTGTTAGTGATAAGCAAAAAGCACAAAATCAAGAGGCCAGTGAAGGTGGTGTCATAAAGTCCTTTGTAAAAAACAAACAAACAAAAAAAACCCTTCATGCCTCAAAGGCACTGAGTAGTGCTTTGCTCTATTTCCTGCCAGTTTTTCGTACCTGCCATATGGATGGTCCCTCACAGTTCACAGATTGCATTCACACTTATTATTCCTAACAACCCTGTAAGATTTGTAAGATTGTCCCAATCTATTGATGAGAAAATAGGAGCTCAACAAGACTAAGTCACACATCTGAAGTCCCGTGGTGTGTGGGAGGAAAGAGAAAATAATTCCTGACTTCTTCAAATATCTTTGTGTGTGTGTGTGTGTGTGTGTGTGTGTGTGTGTGTGTGCACGCGCGTGCACATGCGCGCGCTTGGGATAGAACTTGGGGCCTTGCGCTTGCTAGGCAAGAGCTCTACCACTGAGTTAATCCCAACCCAACATCAATTTTATTGTTTTTGGAAATAGGAAGAAATTATGAGAAGGTGTCAGAGATCTATCAGAAGTGGAGTGTTAAGTGAAAAGGCAGATAGTCAAAAGGAAGATAGCCAGAGTATAGAATGTAAGTCCATAAACTGGATCATGAAAAAAACAACCATAAGCCTCTTCCTTCTATATATTTCGAAGTGATTTGAAGATAGACCTATGTAAAAGGTATCACCTACTTTACATGTAAAGGAATTGAGGGATAAAAACAAAAGTGAGTTTTCCAAAGATGTTTTCTAGATTGGAGACCGAGCTCCATCTGTCAGACATGAATACAATTCCATTATGCCAGGGGCTCACACCTGTGGCCTGCTGGACACACTCTCACCCAAGCCAACAAATCTGGAGACAAGAACGCACTTTTTCAATAGAAGATAGTCTCTCTTCATGGCGTGTGCATTTGGCTAGCAAGGAGAAACCACAGTGAGAATGCCTGGGCCCAGCATCCCAGGCTCGACCACGTCTTCATCCTCAAGATACAATTGAAGTGAGTCAATGCGGCCCTTTGCAACCTCTTGCCTTCCCCATATTTCTCCTTTTTTCTCCCACATTTTGTGTCTAGGTGTAGTTCTCTTCCAGCGGCTTCCTTGAACACCTTCCCATTCATTCCTTTACCCCATGTGCTGAAATAAGTCTCCAGATGGTCCACTCCCTCCCAAACGCATCTACTCTCACAGGTCAGGTGATTCCTACCAAAAAACAATTGAACAGTTCTTGTAAGAGATTAGGGGATGGTATTTCTTCTGTCTTTATAAGATGAAGAAAGGAGCTTAATATACATGAGAGTCTTCAGAACTCCACGGACTATGTATCAAAGAACTTGCAAGACTGCTTTGCAGGGGAGGTGTCTCTCATCCTACTGGGTCATTGTTGAATCAACTAACCAATTGCTAATATCTGTTTCATGTCTAATGGCTTCTTGTTACTGACTCGGGTCCATTCTGTCACTTAGCTTATTGAATACTTTATACAAGATACAGAGCTCCTGGCCCTCATTAGAAGACACCAGAAAGTACTGAGGAAGACTCTATGCCGCTGGTGTAGTTTTGTTAGTTCATAATACTTGTGCATAGTTGCACAGAAAGTTTCATAGGAGGTACTGCTTTAGGGATATTGTCAGCACATCCTCCTAGAAAAAGCACAAAGGAAAGAAAATCAAGTTTCCTTCTTTAAATATGGTCAATTCTGCTCCAACCCTTTGGACTCACAAGTTACTGAAGTTAGGAAATGATGTTTTCTGTAGACAGCCTTTAGAGAGATAAATGGATTTAGTACTGTTGTCCCAGCAAGATAAAATGCAATTTAAAAAACATGACACCTTCAACTCGAACAATGTGTAGATGTCTGCTTTAGAGAAAACCACTTTCCTAGAGCCTCATGTTGACTTCAATTCTTTTTATTGAATGCTTTAAAAATGTGTAACCATAAAACTATGCATAAACTCCTGATGGATATAGTCCTTGTACAATACAGTAAAAATTAATTTGCAAGTGAAATATGAAAAAAACTAAAAAAACTTAACTTTGCAATTATCACCATTAATTTAATATAAGATATGACAATTCGATAAAAATTAACTGTTGATCAGAATGTAAGTATGGTCCCAGGGCTGCTGTGCACCAGCTTTTGTGTTCTGCATCTCTGCCATCATGTGCCCTGCAGTACCTCCGGGCTCTTGTAAAAGTCCCAACAAAATTGCCTTTTCTCCAGCACGCTTTGATGTCCTTTAGTCTTCACTGGGGTGAAAATAAATTCTGCTTCTGCCCTTTGTCGTCAACAAGACAACGTGGTACCCACTGGCCCTCAATCATGTACAATTGGATTGCTAAGATCACATGGCAGTACTGATACAAGAATGTCTTTCAAATGCTCCAGAATATGCTTATATGTGTTAATCACCAAGGTGAAAATAAAACACTGAGAACTTTGCATAAAGAGCTCTTGACTCTCTAAAACTGGGCCTCCAACATGGATTCCCCAGCTCCCCTCGAAAGGCTCTGGTGGAGAAGTGCTGCTCCAACATGAGCTCAGCTACCTTCAGAGCTCAGAATGACATGGATCAGCAGATCCAAGTGGAGCTGGCTACTCCACTATCACAAAGATGTGGGCGATGAAAGAAAGGCATGGGCACTCAGACTGAATGATTCTAAAGCCTTTCAGATGGGAATCAGGCAAAACTTCAGCTCGTTTGGAATAATTTGCACTTGCCACAAATGGTCAAGAGATGATTGCAATCTAACTCTGTGTAGGATGCTTTTATGGGATGTTATAAAAGAGAAAATACAAGCTGGCTCGCAAGAGAGCTGGACGACATAATGTCTTATTTCTGTGTAATTTCAGTGATTATATAAATGAATAAAATCCAGCTACAAGTGCTTTTTTATTATCTTCTCAATGGGGCAAGATCTGAAAGCCTGACCTCTGTAACATAAGAGCCTCCTTTAGATGTACCCAAAAGCTGGAATAAAGATGGGACTCTGGACTTTGACCTGAAGCTCTTAAAGAGAATATTTCTTATCACACCCTTGGGAATAGAGATTTTTACAATGAGGTCATTTTACACTGGAGGGGTGATCTGGATGACTCTTAAAATCGAAGGAACCTACCCCATTGTGACTTCTACTGGTGGAAGCTGGGATAACTTATTGACAGGACTGAGCTATTTGCCAAAGGCTTCCAGCCTTAAGCAGGATAAAGAGTGTGGAGGCCAACCTGCTGGTGTTCATGACAAGGAAGCAGGTGTTCCTACCTCAATGTCAAGTTCATAGGATAGGAACAGATGTGAATCATTCTCTTCTAAAATGTTTGATCTCAGTTCAAGCTCTTACTAACAGACCCACTGATAAGAAAAACCACCTAATCATGTAATAGATTAGATATCCCCTAGCAAAGATGACCAGAATTGGGGTTCTCTCCCCAAAGAAACACCCTGGTAACACTGTTGGTGATCAGGCATCTTAGAGAAGTACTTTTTCATGCTTGACTGAGGTGGTGTATGCCTGTTACCTGTCAAGACATTTCTATGTAAAACTAACCTCATTTCTAAAGTCACCTGATTGCATCAAGAACAGTTTTCTTAGTAACTCCCGCCTCTCTCAAGGTGTGGTCTAGGTATCACTGACTCCCCAGCCATCCAGATACCACGTCCTACCATCATGTTCAGCTATTGTACACTGAAGGAGCCTTTCATGGTAGCAGTGGGCAGCAGAAAGAAAAGGCCTACCGATCTTCTCACACCTCTGATGTTAATGTAAGGTGTCTATGAGAGAGACACCTCGCCACCTGCAGCTGTTAAATCCGAACTGCCCTCTTTTAAGAGCCAATTTGTTTTCTTACCAGATCACTGCTTTTATCTGTAGTTGTATGGACCACCAAAGACAGCCAATAACCAGTTAACTTGTCATTCAGTTTCAAAAGAAAAGAAATGTCTTCATTCAAACATTTACTGTACAACTATGGAAATGCCCTAAGTGAAATTAATTGAGGCTCGGAGGCTATAACTTATTAATCACTTTACCTGACTGGGACAAAACAATAAAAGGAAATAAGACAGGTTTTGGAACAGACAAAGGCAACTAGGTCCAGGGTTTCCATTTTTAAACCTGGGCTGCTGTCATTACTGTGGTAGAGTGAGGTTGGTTGTCAACACGGCTAGGCCTTAGCTACCACAGTAGCTGGAATAACAGCTCAAGTTCTAGTGCTCCAGCAGGTCCTAGAGAGCATAATGCTCCTCTGTCATGAGAATAATTACTCACTACATCCTCCTGTTCTCTTCAGATGGATAACCTTGGCCTCCAAACACGCATGTCCAGATGCCTTCATCAGGGAATGTATGATCAGATTATAGCTTTAACTATTTTATTTGATTTGATGAAAAGAACAATTTCTACTTCTTGAGACATTCTCGTACAGAAGAGAGATTTTGCTCTGATTTACGTGTTTATAACCAAATTAATCCTGCTCCAATATATGTGATCATTAAAAAACACTATTGAGAGTCCTCCAAGCAAGTGAAATGTTTCAGTTGAGAAAACACAGAAGCAGGTAGAAGAAAGCTATTCCTACCACATTCTGACCCTCGAACAAGTGTGTGCCAGAGAATAAAATAGCTAGTTATTCAACAAGCTCGAATCCTCTTTTTCCTGGTCATATAGCTAGATGACATTCTTCATCTTTCATTTTAGTTGGGCGTGGCCATGTGACTGGTCTGTTGCCAGCGGCATTTGAACATGAGCGACAGGCTTCACTTCAATACTTGGACTAAAAGCGTCACCCCCTGTGATGGACTGATATGGTCAACGTGAGCAGGAATACCCAGCTGGACTGAGGTGGTGTGGTCTTGGGCGTAGAAGACCTACCTGAGTATTGTTGCCGACACAACATAAAGGAGAATGGGAGCAGAAGATAGGGGCCGGCTGTTTCCCAGGAGAAGCTCTGCTGCGGCTGGTTTCCTTGAATGAACTCAGCTGTTCTCCTCACAGTAGGAGCTCAAGGTTTTGCTGCCATTGGGGACAGCAGCTGTTCACTTCAGGGGAGCTGTGGTCGTCATTCTGCTGTGAGCATTGTATCCTGGTTCCAGTATAGATTTCTTCAGCCTTTTAGTGCAGACATGGACATACATGGGACAGTGCTGTGGGCTCCCAGCCCTTGATTGGATCCTTCGGGTCTCCAGAGCATAGACAGGTGTTCTACACCCTTCTTGCATTTGGCTTGTGTATGTGAATGTTGTGACTCGTAAATGTCCTGTATTAAATCTTCTTGCTTGCAAACCATTGGCTCTAGAAAAGTAACTAATACACCCACATATCTTTCTTCAGGTTCTTTCCTCTACCATTGGCATGAAGTAGATGAATGGTCACAGTTTTGGAGTCCAAGTGTTGAAGACAGAGGAAATCTGGGCCTTACAATCATCACTTAGAAGACAGTTATCCATCAATCAGGAACATCTGTGTTATATATTACTGACAATAAAAGAAACGCTTTTCATGTATGAGTCACTAGTGTAATTTGGGACTTTTTTTTTACAGTGACAAGCATTAATAGAGATAATGCATTGTGTTCAATGATCATAAAGAGAATGGAAGGTTTTATCATAAGTTTTCCAACAATTTTAAAATATTTTTCTGCCAAAATAAGGATAAAAATGAATACACCATTATTTGCTTTGAGATTCTGTTTCCTTATCTAAAAAGAAAACAAGAGAATTTTGGACTATTCCTACTATTTTTTGCTCATACAACTTAAATTCATGTTTTCAGGGGATAAAAACAAATAGGACCATACATGAAAAATCTCCTTCTTCCAAATAGGATGGAGAAAAATCAGAAAAAAAAAAGAAAAAAAAAAAAGAAGACTAAGTCAGGAGACTAAGTCAATGGAGAAAATGAAATAAATACATTATCTATTAGCATTAAATCAATACACTACTTATACACACAGCTTTAACATTGGCTTGACCTTTTGATTTATTATATATAATTAATAATAAATATATTTTAAAATGTATAATATAGACAACATATTTATTTTAAATAAGCTCAACAGTATACATGTATAGTATAGAACAAAAGAATATCTTCTAAAGAGAGAGGAAGGAAAAGAGGGAGGGAGGAAGTGAGCAAAAGAAGAAGGAGGGCAGGCTATAAACCTGAAACTCAAGTGGCAAACAAAGCAATGTTTAGCATTCATTCCATGGATTCTCTAGCAGTCAGCTCTAGTAGAATGCAACCCCATCTGTTAATAAGAAGAGCTATTATTTGGTTCATGCTTGCTCAAATATTGCTTCCCCAACAGCAAATGAATCTCACATGTACATAGACACACACTCTCACAGAATCACGCTTATCGAAAACAGGTCATAATTCTCCTTCAGCATTAATTCCTAGTTTTTCTGTACGTACTGTGTTAAATGCTGTCTTCCAAAGAAACCTAATCTTCATGTGTATATGATTTAACATCATATCTCTTCTGACTAAGGAAAAAAAACCTTTTATAGCACATAGCTTTTAATTAATCCTCAGTATGAAATCTAAATTTGCATTAAATATAACTTTTCATTAAATATATAAAACATTTCTGGGAACACCTTAATCCTTTTTCCAATCAAAGAGACTCATAAAAATCAACTGCTATTTATCAATCCAAAAGAGCTGAAGCGTACAATTCAATACTACATTGTTTTCACAAGTGGCTTCCCTGGTTGGCATGACACCTCATGGTGGAATTCCAAGCACCCAACTTCTTGAATTAAAATCACACTAATTCTATGAAGTTTTTTTTTTTTTGTTCTGATTTGAGAGAATGGTTCTGTAATGACTCACATTTCTTCAGATTTAGCAGCATAACATTATGGTAAATACTTCAGAGACCAATTTTTTAAAATTCTCATGAGGAAACCACAAATTAAATGCTGTCTTATGTATCTCATCTTGAAACTCTTGTTACTAAAATTTAGTTTTAATCTCTTAAAGGTTAAACAAAATTCCAAAAATTAAAAAAATTAAAAAAAACTTCATAGAGAAACGACCTGCCTAAACCTGGCTGTAGCTAAGAGAGTTTCAGGAAAATTTTCAAAAGACCCTTTTATTTGCTCCACTAAACTTTAAGCATGCTTCAGTTTCCAAGCACAGTTCTAGGCATGGGTGGAGGAGAAAGAAGAAATAATGATTTGCCCATGCAGCCTCTTAACTCTCTGATGTCACAGCTTTTGACCCAGCACTGACATATAGATGTGACTGGCTGCTGCTCCCCTTGGAGTTTGACTGATCTATGGCACCTTTGGACTTGCTCTGTTGGGCTGGGTGTTAAGTGGGCAGGCATCACCTGCCTGTTGTAAGGCAGTACCTAGGGCAGGGTATGTATGGTGGAACGAAGCTGCTCGCCTTATGATGGTCGGGAAGCTAAAGATGATAAGAAGGGGCTGGAGGTCCAATATATCCTTCAAGGGCATGCCCCCAATGACCTAACTTCCTTCCACTAGGTTCCACCTCTTAAAGGTTCCACTGCCTCCTAACAGTGGGCTGGGGCCAAGTCTTTAACATACAGGTCTTACGGAGGCATTTAAGACAGACCACAACAAACTGCTTAATCAGACACATGGGAACAAGTCTAACTTCATAGGGGAAGGTGCCGTGTTCAGGTATTGGACACAGTCAACACAATATTGAAAAAGAGTCATACTGAAACCGCAGAGAATTTTGGGCTGAAACCACAGAGAAAAGAATGTGGAAAAACTCTTGTGACATACATACGATTCACATTTCTTTCCATTTGACTCTTGGTTAAGTCTCTGTATCATTCTACAGGTATTGAAGCAGAGCCTAGTGGTGATGAGGGGAGGAGAAGAGAGAATTGGTTAATAAACTAAAAATAATAAAATAAGAAATGAAAAGCAGAATGAATGGCAAAAATAGAACAAATAAGGAATATTATTCTCTTTATTTTTTTATTTAATTTATTTTATTTTAATAGTACATTTTAGATGTACATAATGATAACATTCATCATAGGGGATTTGTACCTGTACATGATATATCTTGCTGCTTCTTTTTTTTTTTCCCATTCCCCTCCCCTCCTTCACCTCCTTCTCCACTTCTCGTCTGACTTGAAATTACAGGGATGAAGAAAAGTATAAAAATCATTTTAAAATAGTTTGTAATCACACAACAAAGAGATTCATAACTATTAACATTTTAGTATTTCCTCCCAGTTTTTCTTTTATTCCTCCTCTGTCTCACTGTAAATAGATTATATTACATTCTTTCTTTCATGTCACTAGTATATGCAAACATAATTTGCAAACATAATTTGTTCTGGTCTTATATGGACACATCGTAATTTTTCCATGCCTTTCATTAATATTGGACATTCTGACTACATCTCATATTTTGCTATTATGAATTAACTGATGATGAATTGTCTTACACATGATTTTTATGTATTTCCCAATTTTCTGAGGATATGTTACCACCAGTAGAATTGGCAGGCTCTAATGGCAGAAATTTTTTTATTGTTCTTGAAAAATACTGTAAAGTCACTTTCTAGAAGATACTACCCTTTTCCTTTCTAATACATGGTTCATAAGAGTAGTTTTGGACATCCTTTCCAAAATGAAATGATTATTTTGAAAAGTTTCACTCATTTGATAAGTAGAAAATGGTACTTAATTATATTGCCTTTCTTTTCTTTTCTTTGATTTCTTATGAAATGAAATAAATATTTTATTTCATTGGAGGAAACCTATTCATATGCTTTGCCAATTTGTATTTACTTTTTAATGTTTTATTGACATATTTTTCTATTTTAATATTGGATTTTCACATTTTACGTTATATTTATTTATATTATACTCTTGCTATGTTTTAATTACTATATTTTATTCCATTTTATTTCTCATTTTATTTTATCCATTATATTTTCTAAATATTTACAGTAAAAATGCAATTGAATATAATATGTGTATCCTTAAATCCACTACTTGACTTATTGCTAATTTTTTCTTAAATTCACTGTCTGTAGGTTTCCAGTAGATAAAAAAAGTGTTCTGAAAGTTTTAACTATTTAGTTTCCTCCTGTCAAGTAACTCAGCCCTCTTTTATGTGTCAGGATCTTCTCTCCTAAATGGTGCCAATTTTTGATATTTGTAATTGGCTTAATATATGCAATCTTTTTCATATTAATGCTAGTATTGAATTTAATCATATACTATTGTTGTCATTGGTCTTTCTTATTTTGATTTACTGAGAGACACAGTGTTTTAATAAAAGTGCATTCTTATTCAGCGACATACTCTTCTAAGTCAAAATGTTTTTGCTTTTATTTTTATCATTCTGTTTGACTTTATTTACTGGTGTTTTATTATAAATTTTTATATCAATAAAAATTGTAGATGCACAAATGAGTTTGTTCAAGAGTCTTATATACATTATAAGTAAAGATTATTCATGTGTTACATTAGCTTATTAAATAAAGACATAGTCAATATTTTTCTCTATTCTTGAACTTTTTACACCTTACATTACTATTAATATTTTAAAGAATTCACTAGTGGAACTATCTGTCCTTGAAATTTTTATCTGATGGAACAATCTCATAATAATCGTGAGGAAGTATTTTGTCATATTACCTCATCTGTTTAAAATTTCCAATTCCCCTTGAATCAGCTTTAATAACTTGTGGATTTTCTAGAGATTTGCCATTTTATGATGTTTTGTAAAGTATCAGGTAGTTTCACTAGTACCCTTATTAAAATTATTTAAATATCTATGCATTATATCATTTTCTAATCACTTAGTTTAAATATGTGATTTTCCTTTATCTTCTGATTAAAATTTGCTGTGATGGTATCCATTTTAGAAGTCTTCATGATTATCCTGACTGATTTTTTGTTTCAAATTTATTAATTCCTCTTGTTCTCTTGGCTTTTATCACTACTATTTTATTCTACCTGCTTGTCTTAGGTTGATTTCATTTTTCTACCTACTTGGCATGAATGGTAATCTATTTTCTACAACTAGCTTATTTTAGATGGTGAATTTGTTTCTAAACTGTAACTTTGGCTGTATCCTACAAGTTTCAGGAAACAGTTTTTCTTGCCACCATTTTGTAATCAGACTGCGATTGTAATTGTGATATTTTTGTCTTCTCCTCTCATCCAAAGATGGCCCAGCATGCTTTTTGGTGCTGGGAATCAAACTCAGGACCTTGTGCTTGCCGGGCAAGCAGTCTACCATTGAGGTAAATCCCCACCCCCTTCTGGCATGCTTTTGTGAGCCCTCTTCCCCTAAACACACATACCGCTTTTTGCTCTTTGTCAATAAAATCTAAAATTTTAAAATATTTTTCAATAATATTTTCAAGAACAATTTTTATATCAACTTTTATACCCAAATTCATTGCAAATCCTAATACTACCTCTTATGTTCAACCAGCTAAAGATTCAAAGAAAAACAATAGTGGATTCAATACATAGAACTACTCTGGATTCCCCCAAGTCTTACAAAATAACAATATTGTATGACTTCTTTGTCATGGTTATGTGGTGCAGTGAGCCAAATCATCAGATATGATAGAGTTAAATTTAGTCTATTTAGGAAACAAGTTTGAAGTGATGTCCTATAGAGATTCCTCTTACAAGTGACAATAGCCATTCCATTCCCATCATATTTACAAATATAAATTTACCATCTTTGATACAGTTCTCCTTCTACTTCCATTTTCCTTCAAAATTTAAGGAAAAAAAAAAACTCAGCTGAACTTTCCCCTCATCTACAAAACTGTCCCTAATTTTCAGTTTCGTTTAATAACTCACCCTGAAGACTTCCAAGAGTTTCATATATGTATATATAATTATACAACTATGTGTCCTGTTGGTGTCGCAAAATTTTATGATCTCATATTGCTTTGTGAAACATTTTGAGGGCAGTGCTAAGAGTAACGCCCCATAGTTTACAGATGGTTAGTGCAGGTTTGTTAAATGAGTTACTGATGAAAGATTTACTCAATCAGTCATCCTGAATGGACAGTGACATATTCATGTGTGGTTCTGTTCTGATTCACTCTTTAGCTTTAGAGCTGAAAAGAAGAAATGTTAAAATGAAACCTCCTTCACAGTGGAACGGACCCCTCACTGTAAGGTGGGAGTCAGACCTTCCTATAGTGCTAAGGAAGAAAGCTGGCCTCCACGGAAATAGCCACCTACTACTCTAGCAGCGGAGCCACTTTTTCACTACAGGGACAATGGCCCTAAAACTGAGATTTCTGGGAGCTTTGGAACTTGTTCCCATCTGTTTTTAGTGGTTTACCCTTTTCTGTTATTTTCCCTGGGGCGGTTTTCAACAGCATACTCATGTAAGAACAAGGTCTTGCTACTTCAAATGCAATCTCACGTTCCTTCTCCTCTAAATAGTCTTCCCTGACAATGTAGTGGAGATGAATCCCCTATCTCTAAACTTCTTCCCTACAAAATTGTCATACCAGTTATTTGCGTCTAACATTCATTACTTTCTACTGTACTTGTATCATTAATGGAGTTTGAGATCTTTGAGGTTGAGGGGAAAGCTACTTTCCAATCTCCCAAGGTTTCTAGCAAAACACCTTGCACATTCATGCACTGAATAAGCATGTTTATATATGTCCATATATATATATGGACTTACACAATTGTGTGTGGCACATTTGAACGCATAAAATTATATAACTCATATATACCCATTTCAAAACTGTCCTCTTAAAACCAAATCAGAAGGTGGATATTGGGAATTTGTGTAGGGAGAGTGAGGTAATCCCAATTCAAAAATTTCCCAAAACACCTTCAACTTCACTTTCTTCCACTCTGTCCTAACATCCAGAAATAACATTCTGAAATCTGCTTTCTCTCTTTTAGACAAGATACGCATAATCAGTTACTTTTTCCAGATTATGTGCTTCCTTACATTAAGATTGGAACATTTCTGGTTCCTCATGAAAGCTTAAAATATTGTCCACCAGATTCATTCCAAGATCATCATCAATAATCAAGAAACCCCCAGAAATGAGCAAGTATCTATTCCTACATATGCATATATCTGCATACAAATATGGATCATCGCCCGGAACCAAGGGACCCATCAATAAGGCCACACGTGCATGGTGCCCCACATACATGCATGCATGCACAGATAGATAGCTTCCTGTCGTTGGCTTGGGAAGACCCTCCCTGAGAGACTGAGGCTGGAACTCGAGAGCTCTTGAAGCACAGTTGGTTTTTCATACCAGCTGCTATGGAGCACTGGTCCAGGCAGGCAGAGGGACCATGTGGCTGAATTTCAGGGTAATTAAGAATGTAAAAGGGAGCCCTGGGTGCCACTGGGCACTTAGCAGCATGTGCAAAATTCTCCCAGCAGATACCAAGGTGGCATAAAGCCAGCAATATTCCCACTCCTGCCTCCTTTGGCAAGTGAGACTGAACTGGTTCTGGGGAACATACATGGAAGAGTGGTGGCGGCGAGGAAGACTCACGTTAGGCAGCCAACACATTTTGCTGTCCATGTGGCAGTATCAGTTGCATGCTGTTCTCCCCTTAATCTGTCAGCTCTCTTTAGCAGCCTATTGGGATAGTCCCCTCCCTACCCAGCCAGACGTCTGCATAAACAGTTGTAAGGGATGTTACCAGCAGCGCTGGCCCCCTGCTTTCTGGGTTTTGGAACCATAGCTGCTGCTGTGACGGGCGCCTTGCTATTCCAATGAGGGCATTTCTTCCCTGGTCATGTTTACCTGCTGTCATTTCCGTGCCTCGACTGCTGGTTCAGTTCTTCTGTTACACGATCCTTCATGAGTGTCAGGTAACAGCAAAATTGGGAAGCAATCGATTCAACCACCTCTTAACTGCTTTTCATCTTAACTCAGCAATACCACAATAAGAATTAATAAAGATGTCAGAAGTAGTAGAATTTTAAGTCTGTTGATGATAGGATAGGAGAATAATCTTTATAAGATGATCCTCTTGATTTATTCATAGGGTCAACTGTGATACGTTTATGTATTCTTCCAGCACTACCTCCTTAAAATTGCACGATCCTTAAGAAAAGATGTATTAATGGGTATGAGGTTGCCTCAACTTCTGTGTTGATACAGATGAATAGCTGGCCAACATAGCTCCCTCTTCTTGTTTTTCTTTTGAAAACATTCTGAAGGTGCACAAGAGAGTTGAGACGCTTGGCTTAATAGAACAGACCTTTTACTTGCAGACTCCTCTCTCTTTCTCTCTCTCTTGCACATGCTTTTGCTCTAGCTCTGTGTGTGCATGAGTGTGCGTGTGTGTGTGTGTGTGTGTGTGTGTGTGTGTGACTAGGGATTGAATCCAGGCCCTTTAGACTGAGCTACTACCTCAGCTCTTTTTGATTTTTTTTTTTTCAGACAGGAGCTCACTAAGCCACTAGGTTGCCCAGACTGGACTCAAAGTCGTACAGTATTCATTCTGTCTTAGTCTCCTAGAGTGCTGGATTACAGGCCTGCGCCCTCACTCCTGGCCTCCTCTTTATTGTTTATTTTCAAACTCAGCTAACCTTGTAATACTTCAGCCTTGGAGAACTCCTTGCACTCGGCGTGAGTGCTAGTTTTTGTCATACCTCTATGGTTTCCAACTTGCTATTTCCATTCCCCAGTATGGCCTTTGTCTAGTCTCTTCCTCTGTAGATGCCCTCATTTCACAGCTTCCATAGCACTCTGTGCCCAAATTTCTCATACCACTGGCCTTTAGGAACACAAGGAGGACAATCATCTGGATGTGCAGTGTTTCAAGACTTCCCTTTGCACAAGAGAAGGAGTTGAGTATGACACTGAGCATGAAAAATAGTTTCATCAAAGCAAGAAAGGACATGGAAAGCAGCAGGAAACGTGTGGATTCACATTTGCCTTGCTGTCTACTCTATCAGTTAGGATTATGTTGACTGCAAGTGAAAAAAAATGACAGTGGTTCATACAAAGCAGTTTATTTCTCTCTCATAAAAGTTAGCTCAGGCAGGCAGGCCAGGGCTGATATGGTGATCCTGATACAGCAAAGATCTCTGGCTCCTTTCATTTCATAACTTCATGCATGCAAGATGGTAACTTCCTCATTTCAGAATGTAGAAAGGAGAAAGGTAGAGAAAAGAACCGAGGGAGGGACATCTACTGGGCACATTTAAGAGAACTTTCTAGAAGTGGCCTCATATTTTGACTTACATCCCAACGTCTGGTCACATAGCCACATCCATAAGGGAGCTGGAGACTGTAGTAATAACTCAGGGAGGCCATATACTCAGCTGAAATCCTGTTAAAATGAAAGAAGAGAATGGGTGATAGAGGACCACTGGAAGTCTCCACTATAACATTATTCCCATTTTTAACCTCACTAGCCAATTGTGTCAGATTTTGCCACTAAATTCTATAGTTACACAAATTTTTTCAAAGTCCACATATGTCCTCTCTTATTACTCCTATCCAACACCATATAGGAAGTCCCAGATAATGCAATAAAAAGAAAAAGAGATAGCAGATATTGAAGAACACACATACATACATTTTCTAATCTATCAGCAAGTATTTACTGAAAGTATGCCAGTTATGAGAACAAGAATCCAAGACACAATCCTTTTATATAATAATTGAAGCTATTTTTCTGATGGAAATTGTCCCCATGAATCCCTGGCTAGTTAAAATCTGAGTTAATGAATATTATAAGGCTATATAATATATCTATTTTCAACATATCTCTCTGTGCAGAGCCACAGGCTTGTACAGCAAGTGCCTACAGAATGTATCCTCCTGATTCCCACTGAGCCTCATGTGCAACACTAATCTAACTTCTCATTTTCTTCCAGACTGTGTCTCCTCTAGAATTCCCTGCCTACAGCTTCTGAAATGAGCACCAGCCATTAGGTTGTCCTCCACATGGAATTTTCACATTGAGCTCTACACTTAAACCGCCAGCTTACATCAGTTCTGCGTATCTCCAGCAATGCTGTCATTACAGTGCTCTAAGCAACCATTGTGTCTAACTTGATTGTTTTCATTGCTGCTCTTATCTTCTAGGACTGGCACAGTTTTACAGAAAAAAATACAAATATAATATAATGCCTGCCTTTTTAGAAGAATCAAATAAATTAAATCGTGAAGGAGAGAAAATTACCTCTAATTTTGATGGACATAACTTTTAAGAAATACTTTATTTTCAAAGAATGGGAAATGGACGGTAAGTGCATGGTAAGAAGAGATTGCATAAGCAAAAGTATGGTAGGTTCCAGTAGAAGGAGGCTAGATGGAGTAATAGATCTTATAAGCTGTACATTAGCTTTCCAGGGCTAGCATTACAAAGTTCTGCAGACCAGGTGGTTTAAACAAAGAACATTTTTGAGATCAAGATATCTTGGTTGGAATATTTTGTGTTGGATACCTTGGACTGGATTCTTCTGAGGTATCTCTGCTTGGCTCGTAGGTGGGCCTTGATATGATTTTCTCCCTGGGTCTTCACGTGGTCTTTCTTTGCTCTGTATATTTTTGTTACCTAATATTCTCTTCTTATTAGGACGCCAGTCTTATTAGATTAAGGCCCACACTAATGAGCTCATTTTAACTCAATTACTTCTTTAAATACCCTATCTCCAAATACAGTCATATTCCGAAGTGCCATGGGTTAGGATTTCAGTATATGAATTTCAGCTCACAGTAGGCTGTTATATTTCAGGATCTTGGAGGAAACAAGCTAGAAATGTAGGAAGGAGTCAAATTGTAAATAATTCCAAAGGCTGAACTAAAGAGTTTGTACTTTGGTGTGTCTTAGTCAGAGAAATGCCTAAGCTAACTGACCATATGAGGTTGGTAGCCCAGACCAAGAAAAGACTGGAGGTATTAAGGTCAGTTAGGTGTCTGTTTCAGTGAGGCAAGAAGAAACAATGAAAAGCAGAGACACAAAACTGTCAATGAGGAGTGGAAAAGAAGGGACAAATTTGAGAAGCATTTTGTTCATAGAATTGAGAGGACATGGAGGAGAAACTGAGATACTGTCAGATTTCTCGCCTGTTTGACCAGGGAAGGTGATGTCATGTACTGAAATTAAGGACGCACAGGTTGAGAATGACCTACCGTGGAGTCTCTAGGTGGGAACATTCAAGAGACATGGATCTACAATCCAGAAGAGAGAAGTACATTGAAAGGATAGCATGCATATGAAAACCGAGGTCAGAACGCAGGCCAGTCTAGAAACATGCCATCCAAGAGAGAAATCATGGTGAAAGGCAGCATAGAAGGGAGAAGTAGAAGGGAAGAAAAGCCAGAGACAGAAGAGGACAAACAGAACAGTATCACAGCAGAGGGGAAGGGGACTTATGGAGGTGTGAAGACAGCATGTACAGCATTTCTAGAAGCTTGAGTCTAAAGATGAAGGTGTGGGGAAATAGTGGAGAGGAAATAGGGGTTTCTATCTCAGCCTGGCTTTCCTACCTGTAAAGCAAGATATTACCAGATGAGAAGCTCTGTCTTACAGCTCCTATCAGAATGGCAGGCTACACAGAGCCACTGTTTTGCCACATAGTTATCCTTTATGTCTCCACAGTGAACTGTAAATACTTCTGTCTCAGGATCTGTATACAAGGTTCTTGTTCACGCGCCTATCCCCTATTATACCATAAACCACTTACATGCAGGAATCATATCTGATTCTTCTTTTTATGCTCATTGCTTTGTATGTTTTATAAATGTACAGAGAACGAAGGAAAGAAAAGAGAAAGAAGTGTCAATTTCTGAGTATTTATTCTGGGCCAGATACTAGGCTAAGTACTTTTCTATTTTTCGTGTATCTTTTATTTTTTTCTATAAATTTGGATTCATTTTGGTTTTTCAGGGTTTTCTTTTTTTTGCACTAGTACATGTTTCCAATACATAAAGATTACATTCTTTATGGGGAGTTGGTACACGTACATGACAGATCTTAATCCTGTTTTTCAATCCCTTTCCTTCCCCATTTATTAATATCCTTCCTATATGAGAAAGCTCTATCTCTCTTTTTATTATTACCTATCTTTATTTTGGTGTCATTTATTTTGGGGAGGTTCTCATATAAGAGAAACCATGTGCTATTTAAGACTGTGTGTCTTGGCTGGGGATTTAGCTCAGTGGTTGGAATGCTTGCCTAGCAAGCACAAGGCCCTGAGTTCAATCTCGGGCACCAAAAAAAAAGACTGTGTCTGTTTTGTCTGTTTTATTTCACTTGATATTATGGTCTCAGGGTTCATTCATTTTCCTATAAATGACTCGAGTTTATCCTTCTGTATTACAAAGTAGTACTGCATTGTGTACAAATACTTTACCCATTCATCTGTTGATGACCATATAGGTCACTTCCAAGATTTAGCTCTTACGAATTGTACTGCTATAAACATGGATATGCATGTATCACTATAATGTGATAAATCTAACTCTTATAGCAAGATGTCTAAAAGGGGAATTGTTGGGTCAAATGGAGTTTCTAGTTTAGTTTTTTGAGAAATCGCCACACTGACTTTCATAGTGGTTGTACTAGTTTACCTTCCCACCAGTGTAGAAGGGCTCTCTTTCCCTGCAGCTTTGCCAGCATTTGTCATTCTTTGATTTCTTAATGATTGCCACTCTTTCTGAATAAGATGAAATCTTAGTGTGGTTTTAATTTGTACTTCTGTAATGGCCAAAGATGATGAACATTTTCTTATGTACTCATCTGCTATTTGTGCTTCAGAGAAGTGTCTATTCATTTCAATTGCCCATTGTTAGATTGGGTCTTATTTTGGGGGGGGGTTAATTGTTTTGAGCTCTGTATGTATTCTAGAAGAGAGTCCTCTGTGAAAAAGCTGGCAACATACTTTTTCCCATTCTGGAGGCTATCTCTTCACTCTGTTGGTTGTTTCCGTTGCTGTGCAGGAGATTTTCAGTTTGATATGATCCATTTGTTGGTTCTTGGTACTATTTCTTGAGCAATCAGGGTTCTGTTCAGAATATTTTGCCTATTTCTAGAGTTTTACATATTTTATCTTCCAGCAGATTGTTTCTGTTTTCACACTTAGATCTTTGATCCATTTTAATTTTAGCTTAGTACATGGTGAGAGATATGGGTCTATTCAGTCTTCTTCAGGCAGACTGTAAGTTTTCCCAGCACCATTTATTAATGAGGGTATCTTTCCTCCCATGCATGTTTTTTAACCCTTAGCAAAGATCAAATATCTGAATTACCTGAGGGTGTTTCTGCATCCTCTATTTTGCTCCATTAATATACATGTCTGTTTTTGTGCCAGTACCATGATTTTTTATCGCTATAGTTTTGTAGCATAACTTCAAATCTGGAATTAGGATGTATTCTACTTTGCTCTTGTCTTGTTGCTATTCTGGGTCTCTTCTGTTTCCATACAAACTTTAGAATTGTTTTCTCTAATTTTGTGAGGAATGTTGTTGGAATTTTGATTGGGATTGCATTAAATCTACATATCAGTTTTGGAAGTATGATCATTTTGACTGATATCTTTCCATTTTCTGATGTCCTTTTTGATCTCCATTTTTAGGATACTCTAGTTTTCATTGTAGAGTAACCTAGCCACTTTCTTGGCTAAGTTAATTTGTAAGTATTTAAATTTTCTTGATGCCATTGTGAACAGTATTGTTTTCCTAATTTCTTTCTCATGAGTTTATTATATTTTTACAGGAATGCTATTGATTTTTGTGGTTTGATTTTGTATTCTGCTACATTGCTAATTTGGTTATTAATTATAAGAGTCTTGGTGGAATTTTTGGGTCTTCTATGTAGAAGAAGATCATGTCCTCCACAAACAATGATAATTTGACTTCTTCCTCTCATATATGTATCCTTTTTATTTCTTTTTCATGCCTGATTGTTCTGGTTAATGTTTCAATTACTATATTAAACAGAAATGGTAACAGTGGACATCCTTGTCGTGTTCCCGATTTTTGATGGAAAACTTTCAGGTTTTTTCCATTCAATATGATATTAGTAGTAGGTTTGTCATGAATGGCTTATATCAGATTGAGATAAGGTCCTTCTATACCTATTTTCTTTGAGGGTTTTTTTTTTTTAAATCATGCATGGATGTAGGATTTTGTCAAAGGCTTTTTTTTTTGCATCTATTGGGATGACCATGTAATGTTTGTCCATGCTTCTGTACAGGTGATACATTACATTTATTGATTTGCACACATTGAACCATCCTTGCATCCCTGAGATGAAGCCTACTTGATCATGATGTATCATCTTTTTGATGATTCATTGCATTCTGTTTGCCAGTATCTTGGTGAGGATTTTTGCGTCTATGTTGATTAAAGAGATTGACATGTAGTTCCATTTTTTGGCTGGATCCTTGTCTGGTTTTATAATCAGGGTAATTCCAGCTGCCAGGAATGACTTGGGGAGTACTCGTTTCCTTTCAGTTTTGATTTGGATTGTTCTTTTCCTAGGAACTTGAGTTGTAACAATAGGTTATTTATTTGGGCTTGCTGTTTCTTTGATGTGCACATTCACAACCATGATCTCTCAGGACTGTTTGTCTCCCATCAGTTCTGGTAGGCTGTACTGGTATAATTGTTTAATTCTAGGAACTGTCTTTTCTTCCTTAATTTCTTCTACAGTGCATACATTGATTGTTCAGGAGGGTATTGTTTAATTTTAATGTATATGCATATTTGTGGTTTCTTTTACATTTATTTTTACTTTTATTATTGTGCTATGATCTGATAACGTGCATGGTATAATTTTAATTATTTTGCATTTACTTAAGCATGCTTTATGAGCTAATATGTTGTCTATTTTGCAGAAACTTCCATGAGCTGCAGAGAAGAATTTGTGGTCTCTGGTTATTGGGTGAAACACTCTGTACATATCTATTAAGCCCATTTGTTCAACTCTGTTACTCCTTTGTTGATTTTTGGTCTAGTTGATCTGTCTACTTGGGACAATGGGATATTGAAGTCCCCTACTATAATTGTGCTTATCTATTTTTTATTTCCAGCAAAAATGTGCTTACGCTGTTGTTCTATGCGTGCAGGTTAATAATTGTTATCTGTTTCTGTTGAATTTCTCTCTTAATCAACATGTAATGAACTTCTTTGCCTTTTCTAATCAGTTTGGTTTGAAGTCCACTTTGTCTGATACTAGAATAGCTATTCCTGCTGGACTAGTGTTCCCATTGCATAGAATATTGTTTTCTATCTTTTTATTTTTAGTCTGTGAATTTCTTTTTGGATTAAATGTATATATGTTTGTAGTATATCATTGGAGTTTTTTTTTTTTTTAATCTATTGTGCCAGTCTATGTTCTTCGACTGGGGAATTGAGATCATTCACATTGACAGTTACTACGAAAGGTACTGACTTATTCCTGTAATTACATTATTTTTCTGTTCTTCACTCCTTTTCTTTTTTTTCTACTTAACTGCTCACTCTACCTGGTGTATCCATTATATTATACTTTTTGTCATTGTTAGTGTCTTTGTCTTTCTAGGATAGTCATGAGAATGTCTTGGAGTGCTGGTTTGGTGGTCATGAAATTTTTTAGGTGCTCTTTAGCACAAAAGTATCTTATTTTTCTACAAATTTTTAAATTTTTATTAGTACATGTTTGCAGTACATAATGATTATATTCATTGTAGGAATTGGTATTTATACATAACACATCTCAATTCTTTTTTCTCCTTTCCTCCATCTGCCTTTGATTTTGCCAGCATTTGATTGATTTACTTTTCTTATAAGTTAATTATCATATATACAGATTAACAAACAGACTAATGAGCCACAAACATATAAAATACACATCACAATTATACTAAATCAAGTTACACTTTTTGGTACATCCTCCATCAATTTTGAAAGACATTTTTGTGGGATACATCAGTCAGGTTGGGTTTTCTTGAACTAATCTTTACACCAATTCTGTGAGGTAGGTACTGTTATTATGTCCATTTTATAGTTAAAGTAACTGAGCCATTGAAGTAATTACTGATCTTTCCAAGTCTACATAGTTGGCAAATACAGTAGCCAATGGTGTTTCTGAATTTAGGCATTCAGAATCAAATATTCATATTCTTAACCAGGTGAAAATCAACTATAAATCTTGTAATAGGTAATTTCATTTCTGGGTGAGAATAACATTTGAACTGGTAGAATGAGTCAAGTAGATTGCTTTCACTAACGTGGGTGGCTCTCATCCAGCCAGCTGAAGGGCTGACTACAATACAAAGGCTAACTGTCTTAGGAGTAAGCTTTGAGTTAGGACATCAGTCTTTCTCGGGTTTCAGATTTCAAGTGAAAAATCAGCCTTTCTTGCATCTCAAGCTTACCATACCTTAGAAAGGCCCTTATCCCATGAGCTGTCTGGAGTCTCAGGTTGTCAGACTGAGACTAAAACTGCATCTTTGGCCCTCCTGGGCCTCCTGCTTGCCTACTACGGATGTTGGGACTTGATAATCTTTTTAATTACCTGAGCCAATATTTTATAATAAATCCCTTTCTATATATACATGCTCTTCTCAGGAGAACCCTGACTAATGCAAGTATTTTGAAGACTTGACCTACATGAGGAGATATCCTGGAAATATTTTGAAGTATTTCTGTCATACAAGAAGTAGAGTAAAATCCAAGAAGAGTTACACTTAATCTTCTCAATTGCATTTCAATTACCATACAGGGTGCAAAAGAGAACACATGATTTTCTCATCACTCCTGTAGCGTTGGGTTATGTTCAGCTGTCAGGTTTGTTGGTTTCCTAAATCAACCAGTCATAGACCGTCACCTGAAATATTTTTCACTGTCAAGTTCTAGAGCATAAAATTAATTGTTATTGCTTTGGACCATCACTGGTTTCAAAGGCCAAGGAATGATCATGTAGCACAGGCAGCAGAGCCGGACTAGAAGGGCTCCCAAGATGAAATAAATTTTTGCTGATGGCTTTCATTTGAGCACTGACATGAAAGGATTTTCAGGGCTCTGGGATATTTCCAAAGGCCTGGGAAGGCTGGTCATAACAATCATGCTCATGTGAGTGCTTTCTGTCCATAGCACTTCTTGCCAAGAGGTAGGTAATATCACTAAGTTTGGACTCATAGACGAGGCACATGAGGGAAACTTTAGGCAATTCGATTATTGTTGGGGGCCCCAGATGCTGAAAGCTGGCCAGTCTTCAGAACAGGGGCCAAGGTGTTTCCTAGAAAACCTTCAAACTGATAAGCCTCCCCCATTAATCACATGAGAGAGAAACACAGTCAAGCTCATGGTTTCTCCTTCAAATGGTACCTGTTTTTAATAGGAAAAGATCTGTGTGATCCATTCATAAAATCAAACTTGGACAAGTCATCGTTTGAGAGATAAAAGGGTCAGACAGTGCCATCATTTCTTTTCTTCTTCAAAAGTTACTTTCCCTGTGGTGATGTTTTACTAATTACCACTGGCACTTCCCACACCTCACGAGACTCTCTGTATCTATGTTGGTGGCAGTGGGTTTACTGAGAAATTTCAACGTGAAGGTGCATTTGGGAGGATAAGAGTGGATGCAAAGTTGAACTACTTCTTAGAACATGGATTTTTAAAAATAAGGATCTCCTTTTATTGGGGCTATTTGCCAAATATCATGTGTAAGATTTCAAGTATGTTATTTAATGGGATCTTTATCATATCTCTTTGACTTTGCTACTATTATAATCCTCTATAAAATAAGGAAATTATAACATAGAAAGGATAACTCCTGTTTTGATTTGAACTGTGTTCCCCTAAAAGATACTGTCTTAGTCCCTGATGCTTGTGAATGTGAACTTATTTGCAAACAAGATCTTTACCGATGTAATCAAGTTCAGATGAGGTTTTCAGGGTAGGTCTTCATTGCACATGATGGATGGCCTCATAAGAAGGGGCGATTTGGATGTGCATAGAAGAGAGATAAGGAACATGCTGACACCGTGATTTCAGACTTTAACCCTCCAGATCTGTAAGACAATAAATTTCCATTATTTTAAGCCATCTTGATTTGTGGTGTCTTAGTACACCTTAGTACAGGGAAACTAATAGTGTTGCCATGTCTCAAATCACAGAATTAGTAATCTCACAAACCTGGATTTGAATCTACATCCATCTTACTTTAAAATCCATCTTCATAGCTTGTAAGTTTTCCTGCAGATAAGCCACCATAGTATCCAGTAGAAGCTACTGATTCTACCTCAGAATATTTTACAGAAAAGGTACCACTAATGTCTGCTTCAGAGAATGGATTCTCTAAGTGAGCAAAAAAGAAAACAGAAACTCAGACACAAAGAATAGGACAAGCACAAAGAACAGGAAAACTTCAGGAATAAACATGGCTCAGGCATCGGGTAGAGGTGGGGGACTATATGACAAGACATGCCATCCCGCAAAATGCTTCCATTTCCTGGGGAAGTCCTGGGCGCATGTGGGCTTGTATGTCTCCACAGCATTCAAGATGGTGGTGCTCAGAGTCTGTCCCTGCGAAGTGGTATCTCTTGCTTTGCTGTCTGCTGCTATCATTTACAGCAGTGAATTCTTCTGGCATAGCCAACCTACTTAGCCAGGGTGGACTGGAAGATTCTGTTAAAAAAGGTGTGTTAACAGAATAGATAAGGAATGTTTTCCTTCCTTGTCATTAAGCGTTGTCTCTTAATTACCTTGTTAGCCTCGATCAGAAGTGATTACCAAGAAGTTCTTTTCTAGGAAAAAGCTTATTTCTCCCCTCATCCGCTCCACAGTACCCTCCCACCCCCTACTGTAACCCTCCCCACCCACCCCCGACCTGGGCTCCCTCGGTGCAGGGAGGAAGCCCAGGGGCTGTGGAGTGAATCCTCAGGATCTCAACGTGTGTGCAGGTGCGCGCATGCGGCGTGTGGTGGGGGCTGGGCTGGGCTGCAGCACACTGCCAGGTGCATAGAGGGTGCTCAGGGCATGAATGATAGATGCAGTCCTGCCGCGCTGCGTGATCACAGCGGCCGATCCTTTAATCTCACACAGAAAGAGGAGGTCACGCACTAGCTATTAGAGGATGTCACTACTGTACTTCTAGATTCCAGGCTCTGCCTTACTTCCATCAATACAGACCCTTTTATTGAATACTGCACATTTTAACCCAATTCAGGTAATGGTAATTTAAATGAGCCAAAAGAGGGTACACAGGCAGCGGCTACTGATACTAGAATATCTACATGAATAAGAGGGGGAGAGTAAAGATCTCGCAGCTATTTATAACCTCTCTCTTTCTTTGTTCCCTGCCTCACAGTGAAGTAGTCTTAAAATGCCATCAATTCTTCCTTTTTTTTTCTCCTGCCTTTATCCTTCCCTTTCTCTCCATTTCCAGTACATAGTTGACACACACTTACTCATGCACAAAGTTGCAGCTCATACTTCACCTCTCCTGTAAACACTTCCCTGACCTCACCGCCTTCCTTCTCACACTGTGCAGGCGGCAGAATCAGCCTCTTCCTCCCTGCGCTGCGCCACGGCAGCCTTGCTCTTCCGAGACTTGTAATACTGTACTACAACTATTTACCTTTATCGATGGCTGTCTGACAAGCTACCTCGAAACTCGATGTCTCAAAGCAGTAACATTCATTGCCACGGTTATGTCGCATGGTTTTGTAGTGTAATTGCAGTCAGCTGGCTCTTAGCAAGGGTCCGCCTCACAACTACTGTCGGCCTGGGACTAGAGCCGGGACTAGATTCATTTGGAATTGGTCACTTACCTGTCGTTCGTAGGCTGGGGAAAGGCTGAGAGCTGGGGCCCTTAGAGCATCTCTCCTTCTCTGTGTGGGTTCTCCCTCACGTCGCTCCTTCATGGAAGCTTCACAGCAGTTACGTGTCTCCATGGTGACACAGGTTTCCAAAAGCAAGTGTCCCAAGAGATAGTGAAACAGGCAGAAACAGTCTGCATTTCATCACTTAGCCCAATCACATGGTGCCGTGATCACCACCGGCCAAGCCCCGCCCGGAGTCAACAGGGAGGGAGTATGACCTCTCTTCAACCCCACAGAGGAGGATCAGAATCACACTGTAAGGAGAGCAGGCAGGATGGGCTGTATTTATGAGGCCATCCTCGGAAAATACAGCCTGCCATAGTTACACATCCAGTGTTTGGCAAAATGCCTGACACTTAATGGTCTCTCCATAAATATAAATGGTCAAATACGTGAATGACCCTCTTCCCTCTGTGTATACCTTATTATCTTATGCCCACCTACTGAAAAAGCTTCTATCCTTCCCTCTCTCCCTTTGACCTTTCCTACATCCAATTTATCACTTACCTGTTTTTCTGCAGATCTGTTTTCTAAAGTTGCTGCTTCTCTCATGTCTCATTTTCAAAAGATTTCAGTGGTTCCTAGTTGCTTTTAGCAGCATGAGGGTGTTGCCTGCACCTTGGGAGGCTGTGGCATTCCTGTGACAGTAGCATGCACACACGTATTCACAGATGTGTCTCAACTTACCTATAGACTGAAAGAAGAGCATGTCTGGTACATGCATGTGCTATAGTTTTTCACCTGAGCTGCTTTCTTTGTTTATAGACATTGTGGTGGGTTTTACTTTGACATGATGTATTAAAATGTTATATTGACTTCTGACAAGTCCAGAAGTCCTTCTAAACACAGCAGCAGGAAGGAAAAGGCACACATCCTCCAGAGACTGGAAAGAGAGATACGATTCAAAAATTCTGAGGCTCGAAAGCAGTAACTGGGTTAGATGATCCACAGAGTTGAAGATGCTTTGGTATCACAGAACTTCAAGTTCAGGAACTGGGAATAGCGAGTGTCTCAGAAATCAGAAAAGGCAAGGTTGAAAAATGAAAACACTCTGAAGGCTTTCTAAGGAGGAGTGACCACTCCTCCCTGACCTGGCAAAGCCTGGATATTTCATTGCCTTGGAGGATGGACCAGAGGACTCTAGACATGGGTTAGCAGACAAGCTGATGGTGGGGACACGTTACTAGAAGTAGAGGGAGTTAAATAAAACAATACAGGTTCATGAATGCTGACGGATAAGGTTTGCCCTGTATTCCCTAGCCCACAACAGTCAGGATACTGGCCAATTTCTATGAGGGGGGCAATTTATCAACTCTCATTAAAAAGGCTTAAGAGATTTTGACTATTGTAGTTACCCGTATGAATTAACCCACAAGGAAGCTCGCCAGGGAACAAGCCCCTCCTACTTACAATGAGCTACCCAGACAAGGGCTTTTCCCCATTGACTAGGAAGAAACAAAGATCAACTTACTTATACATGAGAAGAAAAAAAAAAACTCACTTGAAAATTCAGAGACTAAAACAAGTAAGTTGGATAAAGAAATTCAGATAAACAGGAGCAAAGCCAGGGGTAGAAAGAAAAGAACGGCAGAAGAAAGAAGAAAAGGAAAAGGAAGAAAATTATTATGAAGATCCTCAGAGAGACTCAAAATTTGGCAGATATAAGATATTCAATATAAAAATTGGGAAATAAGGCTGAGGATATATATGGCAAAAATTGGACTTAAAATAGAGAAGGAAGATACAAAAACTAAGATCAGAGGCTTCATGATCACCTGGCATTTGAGTACAGAGTTCCAGAGAGAATGGAAAATTCAGAGAAGAGAGAGTTAAGAAGGAAACAGTCAAAGAAAACTTTCAGAACAAAAAGACATGCATCTTCAGACAGAAAAGACCATAAATATCCAACAAAATTGGTGGCCAAACTCAAAAAGAATATCTTACAAGCTTCTGTAGAGATAAAACTAAGAAAATTCCAAGGAAGGCAGATCTGAACAACTGCCCCAAACATGGGAAGCTGGAAGAGTCAGATAAATGTCTTTGAAATTCTAAGGAAAAGTGGTTTTCAATCTAAAATTCTGTGTTGCTCATCAATGAAAAGCCAAAGTAGAGCAAAGAGGTTTTCAGGCAAATAAGGTCTCGAAAAGGTAATTTCTTTGCACTCATTCTTAGAATACTGGAGGGTGTGTCCTACCGAAATGAACAACATAAATGAGAAATGGAGTGATGCAACATCTAAGAAGTAGAGAATCCAACTCAAGAGAGAAATGAAAGTGATTTCCGGAAGGGTGGCAACGAAATGCCAGAGACGCACTATGTAGCAGATTTAGAAGGCATCCAGGGCTGATTGGAGCAGGGACCCAGAAGTTTGTAGAAATTTTCCAGGAAAACATGAAACAGAGACTACCTGATTTGTTTGTGCAAAAGCTCTGAGAGATTCACCCCTACATAAAGTGTAGTGAGCAAGCTGATAGTAGTTATACCAAGAACGAATTTAAAATAGCACAACCATTAATTCCAGGAATCTATTAACTATTAACAAAATGAAATCCCGTACACCCCATGGCTCAACTGTGAATAAAGTGGACATGATCTTAATGTGAAATATGAAGTGAACTTGGAAGAATGAAAAGAAGAAAAGAAGGGAGAGGAATAGGGAGGAAGGAAAAACATTTTCAAGTATTGTTTACTTTAAACAGTCTTGGATGGTCTCGCTTACACAATGAAATATGACGCCTTTTGTGTGACATTTTGCTCTTTTGCAACAGTTGCATGCTAACTCCCTGTTGGTCAATGATGCCTTATGCTTTCATAGTCTACAACTATGTTCTTTTCCCTCCAAGCTTGGAAGTCCCCCATCACCTCTCTTCTCCAGTTTTATTTACCTTCCAAATCACTTTCATTTTTTACCACTTCCATAAAGCCTTGCTTCTCCATCCCCCATATGGGGCTTTTTCTCTTTTCTAAATTCCTACAGCAGTTCCTATCTGTAGCCAGTTAGCTGACTTGGCTCATTGCACTTCAGCTTTCAAAATCTGATGGTGTCTGCACAGTCCCTGAGGGCAGATTCCCCCTACAGCGGCTCACGTGGTGCCACGGAGCAAGCTACTCAGTAAGAACATTAATATACTTTGAACAAATTAGATAATTAATAATTAAATTACTGCACCTTATGTCTCTCTCATGTTAGGCTTTTGCTGTTCTTTTCCACTGAGCAACAGGGGTTTGTTGTAACTTTCCACTGATCACCTCTGCCTGTGGTTCTGGGCTGTGGCTAGAGATTCAGTTGCTTCTTGGACACCTTGCTCCATCTATACACAGAAGTAGATGCCCAGAAGATGTGGAAGATTTTGACACAGATGGAGTATGAGCACTAAAATAACTTACTTGTATCAATTTTACCTTGGAAGATCTACTCCTACCAAAGCCATGTAGGAACAAAGAGCAGCAGGTGAAGGAGATAGCCAAATCAATTCTTGGTTCTTTTTAATGAAAAAAGAAGAAAGGCAACAGGGCTCTCAAATCTTTGAAAGTGGTTCTGGGGATATACATTCCCCTCAAAAGAAACTGGTTCTGGAGATGCCAACAAAAGTCATATTGAGTATATACAAACACAGAAATTTCCTGTGAAGAGATAACACCAGCATTAGCTGAAATTGCAAAGACCATTTTCTTGGCTTCTTGGGCACCTCCCCTGGTCCTCCTGACACAGAGACCCCCAGGCAGAAGGTTCTGTAGCCAACACACTCCACCTCCTGCTTGTCACATTCAGGCCTCTAAAAACCAGAAAAGCAATGAGAATGATACTTTCCCTTAAAAGAAAAGCAAGAATAAAATGCGTATTATACGACCCAAGAATTCATTGCTGAGTCACAGTTTACTGAGTCCTAAAACTTTGAATTTGGAAGATACCCTAGAGATGAGCTAGGGCAGTGTCTTTCTACTTCTGTTTCTTCTGGTGGCAAATCTCCCTGGCTTGCCTGATGTGCTACGGCTTCTACTTGGACACTACCATAAAGAGAAAAGACTTCCTTCCAGAAATAGTGGTGAGAGACTACATGGCGGGAATGCTCTTTGGCAGAGGAGTAAACGAAGACTTCGAATGCAATGGTTGTTTACGTTTTACAATAACAACCTCTCCTTGTCCCATAAAAAAAAAAAAAAATAGAAGAAATTTTTAGACTATCCTTCCTAGGAAAAAACATATAATCATGGTACAGTTTGAGTATCCCTAATTTAAGAAGGAAATCCAAAATATTCCAAAGTCCAAAACTTTTCACATATTGACATGATGTCACAAGTAAAAAATTCCACACTACTAAAATATTAAAAATATCGTATAAAATTATCTTCAGGTTACGTGTATGAGGTATATAAAATACATAAATACATAAATGAATTTCATGTTTAGGTATGATTCCCATCCCATTTTCATTATGTATATGAAAACATTTCAAAACCCCCAAAAATCTGAAATCTAAAACATTACTGGTTCCAAGTATTTTGGGTAAGGGCTATTCAGCCTGTATTTTAAGCATAATTTTAATACATTCAAAGACTGCACAAATTAAGAATCCCTACTTTGTCATTTTTGAGCAGCAAACAAGTGATACTTGTCTGTGGCATAAAACAATAAGTTACCATGACCTTGAAGGGAAAAAAAAAAATCCAGCCTTGGAAACAGTTGTATCTTAAATTGTAGCCTCACACATTACTTTCAACACCCACCTGGACCAACTGCACGTCAAGGGCTCTGAGCATGTTTAAAACAGTGAAAAGAAATGGGAAGCTCTCAAGTGATTTTGTGGGGTTGGATATTTCCTTGACCTGCTTTCCATGTTGTGTGTAGAAATGCCACCCGCTTTACCATTGTGTCAACAGCTCCGAGGATTCTGAAGGTTAATGATTTTTTGGGTTCAGACCTCCTGCATGTTGTACCTTTCAAAAGCTTCATTTCTTTTTTGTTTGGAGGATTTCCCAATGACTTTTAATTAAGAATATTCTCTGTTGGCAGGAATCAATAAAGACAAAAAGTCTGTGCATTCTCATTCACAAAGCCAGCACTGTGTATTTGTTGTTGATTGATAGGTGCAGTGTTTAAGTTATAGTTGCAGAGTAAAACCCACAGTGAAGTGCTGCCTATAAATACAAATTTGAGGAGATACTGTAACTCCTGAAGTATTTGTATGGTGCAATCCTTTGCCTCTTTGGATCCTTGAAGCTTTCTTAGCTGTTAGACTTCTGCTTCTGATAGCGTGTGCTTCCTGAAGAATCCACGGACAAATGTCAGCCCACTTGCATGAAATATGTTGAGAGAAAGCTGGAAAAGATGTTTGGGAAGGATGAGAGGTGCGAGGATGATTGTGGAAGTAGGGGATACGTGTGTTCACTCTTACAAGCATTGAAGAGTCTTCTATGTGGCAAGTTGAGATGAGACAAGAAGCATATCTGGTCTCCCAACATCAACTCCTTGGTCTTAAAGGGACTAATCTGCTCTTTTGCCTTCAAGAAATGCAACATTCACATAGATTGGTTTTTTTGAATTTTTTTTTCAGTGTTCCCAAAGAAGGATATTCTAGCCTTTCTAAACCTTGCATTCCAGAGTCTTACAGTTCCTATACTCAGGAAATACTTCTTCAGGTTTAACTAAATCCCTCTCCCTGCAATGTGAGACCACTGCTATTCTCCAAGGACTGGAAGAACAGCTGCCTGGCACCTTGCCAGTCACACCATTTCTCCTTCCCATTGTTCAGGGGAAGAAACAGCTCTGGGCTTTTGCTGATTGGCTCCCCAACACCTGTCAGGAACTCCAGGCTCTGAGGTATTACTTTGCTGTCACAGCAGGCAGGTAGGCATATGGGGCATTATTTTCCCAGGACTCCAAAGTCATCATCAGTGACTTATGTCCCTCTAAGAACAAATTCTTGAGAGAGGCTTTGAGAGAGGATATAAAATAATGCTCTACATCTTTAGAGTTCATTCCCTAACCTGCGTACATCTGGAGGTTCCTCTTACGTTATAGGAATTATAACCATCATTTTAAAGACAAAGAAAGGGGTTCATTCAACAACATCGACTCAACCGAAGCCTACACAGATGAGGAGAAGGGAAGCCAAGGGCCATCAAATGATGACACTTGAGGCTCGGTGCTCCTTCCGTGTCACCTGAAATGGCTCCCGGGGAGGAATGAAAACTCTGGACCACTAAAAATAGGAGTCCTGTCTGCAGTTTGTTGTTAGTCCAACAAACAAGAGAGGCCAAAACACAAGAAAATGAGCATAAAGGCTTATTGAAAACTACAAATAAATGTAGTCTTCAGTCATGAGAACTATGAGGCTGGTTGGAGTGGTGATGGTGGAGGGGCAGGACACCAAGAAAGCTTCACAGTCCATGCGGCACTGTGGCGTGGCCGGGGCAGGTTTGGGAGGTGGAAACACCTGATTTCCAGGTCTTGCACTAACATTCGCCGTGTGGCACTGGGCAAGCTGACTCACCTCTGAGCTTCAGTTTCACTACATACAAAATAAGGATGATCCCTTTTTCTTGGGGTTATTTGAGAGGTAAATGAAGGGATTACTATAAAATGCTTAGCACTGGGTCTGAGCAAAAAAAGCTAAATAAATGTCTACATAGTAACTAACTATATTATAGAGTAAATAGAGCAATGAAACTGAATGGAGTTAAATTAGTGAAGGTTTCGTGGAGGAAGAAAAAGTGCAATAAAAATGTAAGAATTATTTTTAATGTGGTCCTTGGGATCAAACCTATAGCCTTGTATGCTGTAGATGAGAGCTCTACCACTCGGTCCCTGTAAAAGGCATTTGAAAGCAAAATTAAGTGTTAGGGAGGAAGACAAGGGAGGGTGCTAATTCTTTGCCTTCTGCCTTTTATAGGGAGGCCATATTGAACTTTGAACATGAATGTCCACATTGTCTTTCTCCATAGATTTCTGGCTTTTAAAGCCACACTATGGTATAGTAAAATAGCATTATGCCTTAGGAGCGATTGGATGGATGACTTACAGGACACATGGGAAGATGTGTTAAAGCAAATTCTGTCCTAGAGTGAAGAATCACTTCAGTACAACTCCATTAAAAATTGAGTGTGTTGTAATGTTGAGCTATTCTTAGCGTGGATAACTTCTTAAAAAGTTAAATCTAATGGTTTGGTTGGCTTACATAGATCTATTGCTTCTGATAAAAATGGGAGGGATGGCCTTTCAAAGACTCCACAAATTATTGGAAATAGGGATACTGTGTTCTTGGAACTTTCCTATTGATTAGTTAAGCAAATCATCAGCTAAATGGAAATCTAATTTGAAAGGCATACATTTAACAGAATTAATAAGCAAACTGATGAGAAAAAATGTTAGAAGTAACCAAAAAATGCCCTAATTGATTGGAGACTTATAAACAGGCCCAAGAGTAAGGAGCGAGAGAGGGAAATTACTGGATGCTCTTAGGGATTGTGGCAACACTGCTTTTGATGTCTGCCCAATCCAGTATGGATTTTGTGGAACACAAACCACAATGCCACAACTATTTCCAAAGGCATGTAAATCAGGATGGACTTTTTGTCGGTGTTTGACAAGCTGTTTAAGATGCCCAGACTGAAGGATTGTGGGGAGTCCATCCTGTGCTTGGGTGCTGCCAACTCACGATGTGGGTTTCTGTGGCTAACGACACAAAGCCAGGGAGTTTCACGGGCTCCACTGCCTAAATGTTGCTCTTGCTTGCTGGCGCCACAGAGAGAAGCATTGGGGAACTCACCATAACCTGATTTGGAAGGGTGCTCCCCCAAAACAGGTGTTTAAATTAGGTAAGTGAGAAGAATAGTGGGGAGGGGAAAGCCACTTTTATTTAAAATCCACTCCATGCGAGTCAGTTTATGCACATTGTTCTATTTAATCCTGAGAGCAGTTTGCGAGCTAAGAATTACTAAATTCATTTTACAAAGGCTTCATGGCAGAGCTTGGATTGGAACCCAGGTTTGGCTGTCTCCAAAGTCAATAAAGTCCCTCACCTTTTTATTTTACAAGTTTACCGCAGGAAAACAGAATGTAGTCTAGCTTCACTGAGATGTCAGCGACTATGGATTAGAGCAGAAGAGCTTGGGCTGCAAAGCTGGAGCCAAATTCTGGAGCTGTGAAATCACTGAGCATCCGATTAGGACAGCTAGAGCTTATTTCATAAACAACAAGAATTCAAAGAAGCTTTTAGGATGGGTCTGGGGTCAGGGTAATCAGTACAACCCAGAATGAAAGGGA
Organism: Hystrix cristata; assembly: GCA_004026905.1. Classification (NCBI taxonomy): domain Eukaryota; kingdom Metazoa; phylum Chordata; class Mammalia; order Rodentia; family Hystricidae; genus Hystrix; species Hystrix cristata. The sequence goes on from PVJO010000006.1 coordinate 211,570, forward strand.
ATATGGAAAGACAAGATGGAAAAATAAATAAAAAGGACGAACAAATCCTACCTGTGACAAGTTAGTAATAAAGGCTTGATCCAGGTAGCGATCAAAAGACCCCGAAAACAAAACAGTGTAGTAGATTCCATTCCATTTGAAATGGCCATAATGTTTCCCATCCCACACGCTGCTCTTCTAGACACTTGTCACTCCCTATCAAGAAGTAGAGTCCCCCCGACTTCTTGAGCCTGGGCCAGGCTTCTTGATGGCCTCACCTACAGAGGATGCTGTGTGATTTTCAAGGTGAGGTCACAAAGAAAGGATTAAGGCTCCTAAATCAATATACTTCCCTTGGAAACCGGCCTGTATGCGGTGAGGAAGACCTGGCAGGCCACATGGAGCGGCCCCAGCCTGAGCAGCCGGACAACACGAAGCATCCACTTCCTGCTGGAAGAGGGAGTCATCCTGAGTCAGACCCTTCAGGCCTTAGCCGAACTGTCCCAGGCAACGCCACATGGAGCTGACAGGCTTTCCAGGCCACCCTCTGCTTAAACTACAAATTCATGGACAAATCTGTTATTTAAATTACTAAGTTTTAAGGTGCTTTTTAATGCAGTGACAACCCAGAATGAAAAGTGCCAAGTGGGAAAAGAGTCACTGGTGCATCAACCAATACAGATACTGACCTGGCCAAGTGACAATGAAGGTCAATTTTATTTACTTCATGGTGTTTCCAGTGCTCTACAGAATGGACATTTCAGAGCTGGGAAACTTTTGCGCATCCATTTACAGCCAAATAACAAAATGCTAATCCCATGTCTGTGGAATCCACTCCAATGGAGAGAGAGGGAGCTGCCCACGATCCCGGGTGATTCAGCCAAGAACAAACCTGCATTGACTGTCTACTGTTTCAGACAAGATGTTAGAACTCTCATATTCCTTTTCTTTCCAAATCTTCATAAAACTCCTGCAGAGTCTTACTCCCATTTTACAGGATCAGAGAAAGGTCTAGAAAATTAATATAGTCCTCAGATCGATGAATGTTACCAATAAGATTCAAACTCAATTCTCATTCCAATGCTTAGTCTCTTTCCAGCATATCATTCTTCATGTTTGTCAAAAACTATTCTCTTTGGGTTGGGCACATATGAACTAACATTTTATTTTATTTTTATTTTTTGTAGTGCTGCTGATCAAACACAGGAACTTATACATGCCAGGCAAGCATTCTACCACTGAGCTACATCCCCAGACCTACCATTAATATTTTAAGAGTTGTTTGGAGTAGATTCTTTTTCCTTCAGCAGCAGTATATTTACCTTTCTTGGTTACTATCTTTTAAAAAGGAGTTTGCCTTCTTGAAGCATACACAGCCCAACGATGTTGGAAGCAGATGGTCCACAGTATGCTGTGAGACACGGGAATCAAAATTAAAGGAGAATTTTGTCACAATAATGCAGTGCTATGGTGCTATGTATAAGCACATCTAGTGCAGAATATGGCATAAGTAGAAGTTTTCTTACCGGTCTACTAGAATTCTGCGAGGATCTTGTGATTTTTTTGAATGGAAGAGCTCCCTCTCTCGTTTCTTGGAGTGGACATCATGTAGGGGGAAAGACACAAGACTCTCCCCTCTCAGTGTCAAAAGGCTCAGAGAGTGGAGGAGGTGGGTGTCCAGGCCTTGGCACTTCATCCCGGCACCACACTTGCACACTGTGATATTCACTCATTGGTTCCTAGGAGACAACTATATGTGCCACCCCTTGCTGACTGCAGGTCGCTTCTTTAAACAAAGTCCTCAGTCTTTTTACAAGCCCAAATGTCCTTTTAATAAACAACTGTCTCGTTCCTTCCTTTTCCCCCTATCAGTAATGCATTTCTTTTTTCTGCATGCCATTTGCAAAGCCTTTGACATTTCCCCACACCTCATCATTGCCTTCATCATGGATCATGCCAATTTGTCAGTTTTAATCTGTCTAAAAACCTGCATCTGCCAGCATAAACCTTTTTATTTCTTATATGTTGATACAAAGATTTCACACATTGATTTTTGTGTAGCTCTGATTTCATGCAAGCTAAGCAAACAGTGACAGGCTGGTACTTGGGGTAATGAATGATCCATCAGATTAATACAAATCAATGGCATTGGCAAGTTTTGGATGAGGTGCAGGGGGCGGGGTCTGGACAGCATGCATTGCCAGAGCAAGACAGATGGCCAGAAGCTGACACTCTTACCTCTTTATCTTGATGGGTTCATTAGCAGATTTCTCTCCTTTGGGTTTCATTTGAGTTTCTTGATTTTAAATGGCACCCCATAGATTGCCTACTACTCTGGAAAATTGCTGACATAGGCTTCTTATGACCTGGCACAGAGAACAGTCTGCTGTCCAAGGTCTACTTAGAAGCCTGGAGAGCAAGAGCTAAGATATAGATAACTGGGTACTGGGCAACTATTTATCCAATTAGACTATTGGGATCAAAACAGTTAATAGTTCTCTGTTAAGAATCTGCTTTGCTAAAAATCTGTTTGTTGAAGATCAGCTCCTATACTGGGTACATTATTTCATCTGCACAAGAACTCTAAAGGCAGATTCCATTATTATTATTATTACTATTTTTATTATTATTATTGTTACCCTTACTGTTCTTGTCAGTGAGTAACTGAAGATGAAGTAATTTGTCTAAGGAGGCACAGCTGGTGAATGGAAATGGCAGAATTTGTCTCTGGGCCAGTAGCATTGTGAAGCCCTGTAGTTTCCATGAGGGTAACTTCACGTTGACTTTACCACTGGTATCATGTGGGAGACCAGGTGGCTAAACCTTTGAAATATAGTGTTTAGGATGCTAATTCCTTATACATCCTCCCTTCCTGCTTGCAGTCTTCAGAGACTTTCAGCTGCCTCTTTCCCCAGGTCCCCTGCTACATTTATTGGAAACATGACTCTATCCTCAGGTTCTTTGTCTTCTAAGGCTGACAGTGGAACACAGTGTAGTCTTTTCTGCTCTCCTGCTATTCTTCTTGCAAGTGAGAATCATCACAGGAAAAAGACAGTCAGCAGCCCAAAGTTTTCATAGACCCTGCAGGGTTTATATAGCCATTGATCCAGCAAATAGAGATCCCAACTTCCTGTTTTAAAATTTTTTATTATTGCTTTTAGTGATTGCCTTTCTAGATGGTATCTCCGTTGTGTCTTAATTGACTTGGCTACTTCTATCAGAGATTCTATTAGAGTTATTTCAGCTCATAAAAGTTGCTAAGATTATGAAACCTCATCTAAACCTCTTCTGGAATCTTTACCCAGGTCTGAGTTACTTTCGTTTTCTGTATCCTTTTGCTCCTGGTGGATTTCTCTGATTGAGCACACACCCATCCCACACTACAGAAGACCATTCATGTGGCTTCTACTCTACCTTTACAGATGTTTCTCTGTGCTCAAAGCAATCTCCTTGACCCTAGCTGTTCCTCTCTGTGTACCCTGATGATCATCCAGAATGATCACCAGCCTGACCCAGCTCTGCCTTTGTGTCATCTACATTGTCTTGGAGTGTCTAAGGAACATCCTTTTCAACATACTCACCTTTTGTGCTTTGGCGTATTGTGGCCTAGTAACCTTTCCCACTTCTTCAGAAAAATGATGCTTCTCTGTTTAGGGTTGTTTGACACTACTTTTCTGGTTCTCCAAACCCCATGATTTCTCCTCTACTTTTTACTACTGTCTGAGGTATAGATTGTATTGCTCAGCCTTGCCTTCTGCTTTCAGACTTTACATTAACTGCCCTCAAGAGCGTTTCCAGACGCATGGTTTCAATTACCATTGTAATAATGATTCACAAGTCTCTACGCCTAGGCATGCTCTCTGCTCTCATCTTAATTCCAAATAGCATCCAGTGGGAAAATTTCAGGTAAAGATTCTCCCATTATCTCCTCATACCCTATCTTCACCTCCCATTTCTCCCTTCTCATTCTTCCAGCCTCATTGGCTTCTACTTGAACATGTTCACTCCCATAAAATTCATTCCCTTACCCATTTATCCATTCATCCACTCATTTTGTCATTAACTTATTCGATAAACATTTACCAAGTGCCTATTCTGAGTCTGGTTCTAAGCAAGACACTGCAGATACAACAGTAAATGATATCTCCTGCATCTACTATCGAAGCCTATCCATCAACAACATCCCACCTTTCTCTGTGGTTTACAAAGTCTCTGTTACATTCAAACTGGTCCCCTCCTCTTCACACCAACATGTTCTTTTTTACTTCCATGCCTTTCTTCTTGTTGTTCTTAACTTCCTCCAATCTTTCTGTCATCTAAAAATCAACATTCCAAGTCCTGTGTATTTTAACAGTATTGACATACTGCTTTTTCCCTTGTGTGAATTCTTATAGAATTCTGGGATTCTACTGTCCCACCTCTCATTGTGATCACAGGAAGTAGGAAGACACAGCCTAGAATGTTTGGGTAACAGAAAAGTCTTAGGATCCTTAAACTGTCATAGAAAGATTATATTTTCTGAGAAAGGACAAGATAAATTCATTCCTTTACACATCCATTTATTCACTCATTCTGAGCTCTTTGTGAAAAATACATGGGGTCCCGCTGGGCATGAGGCCAGTCCCAAGGTACCACAGCCATCCATGCTGCTGGCACCAAGAGCCCTGGGCTGGGCAGCCCCTGATGGTCTTCAGACTAGTGGCATTTGCTGATGAGGATAAAACCTGCCTGAAGGAGGAGCTGGTAGGAGACATGGAACATCTGTCCACAGAGAAGGAGTTGCATTGTGTGAGGCTTATTCTGATGCCCTCGCAGCTTTAAAATGGATCTCTTCCAGAGAATCAGCCTAACTATGACCAATAATCCCAACACAGCCAAAGGTAGTGTGCTTTGATGTTTTAAGAAGGGACTTGTCAACCCGAACTACTTTTTCTTTAACATCTCATTGAGCAACTCCCAAGAATCGGTCTCTACCTACTCACAATCTAGTACCTGCACAAGACCTTGCCCATGACAAGGCCAGCAATGGTCGTGGGGTAGATGTCCTTAAAGTTACATATCTATGCCTAAATCACAGTGAGGTAGACTACTTTTATCCAGAAGTCTGGCCTCTGAAGACTAGTTCAGATAGTGAGTGACTGGACCTTGAACAGCACCAACGGTTCATCCAAGAGCTTTCTACAAGAGACCTTGAAGACACTAAATCCTAGTTACCACATGGCCCAGCGTTATGGTTTGTGTCTAGATGTCCCCTCAAAGCCTCATGTGGTCATAGGTGGGGTGTTTTCAGAGGTGGCTGGATCTAGAGTGTGTAATTACTAAATTAGTCCACTGATTGGTTTGGCATAGTTCTGCTGGGATCAAGGATATGATGCTAGGATTAAGAGGGTTAGGATTAAAAAGAAAAAGAATAAAAAACAAAAGCATATTAGGATTAAGGGTGGGAGTGCTCCCTCACTAAGGCCAGGTAGCCTGGATAAAATATAAGGGATAGAAAGAGGCTTGCTTACCCCCTTGCTTACCTTGCTGCCTTCTGCCTGTCTGCCACGCCCCTCTGCCTTGGATCCAGCTGATTGTGGACTGAAACCTCTGCAAACTGTGAGCTAAATAAATCTTTCTTCTCCTAACTTTGGGCATTGGGTATTTTGTCTCAGCAATGAGAGAAAAGTAACTAAGACACCCAGTGAAAAAGGTTCATCACAATAATGAGAATTCCTTACTGATTCTCTACCAGCAACTCGGGCAAGACTTTGTTGTTAATAGGGCTATCTGTCCCCACTCATCATGCTACACTCATTCTCTGAGTTGGAAAGCCTGTCTCAGGCAGAGCTGTCCCAGACTTCTACCCAGACAGTAGCTCCAGAGTGTAGTCCCCAGCTTTACAGGACTTGTAATGTCCGGGACTATCTGCTCTACATAGATTTCCGAGCTATCATCTATATGTACAAAGGAATCTCATTTTAAGGTCAACAGTAGCAAAATCAATGGCTCTACCCACTAGGCTATGGGTCAATAGCAAAGTCCCTTGTGACCAAACTGTAGCACAAACCCCATTCGCCTAGGGATGTAGGGTGGGAGAGAATGAGAAAAGAGGCATTTCCAGTAAGGCAACTGAAGCTCACGGTTCCAAAACAGGCAAAGCAATGGGATTATCTTTTATATAAAGATGAAGAATAGGTAGAAAAACTTCAAATGAATAGCTTTTATGTACATTTCAGTTTCCTATATTGTAATGGTTACAACTGGAGTAATCAGCCCTCCTGAATCTTCCTTTATAAAATGCTCTGCAGAAGAGAGAAATATAATGACCTTGAGACAGAGCCAACAACTCAACTAACACCCCAATATGCAACCCAACATCCTTTTCCTCTTTAGGGTCTTATCTCCCCAACCATGCTACAAGCACCTTGAAACCAGGAGTCACGTATTTACTGTCACTTGTAGAGATACTTAGCACAGTTCTGGTCTTGCCGAATACTCAGATGGCTTACCAATATTCTTCTGCCACCCAAAAATGATTTCATTATTTATGTTTATAGTGTATAATTATCAATCAACCAGGATAAATAAAAATAATTGGCTTTCAATTGGCTAAATAGCTTTGTTAACACAGTGAATAATTATTTGCCAGTAAATGAATCAGCCTAATTTGTTTAAGTGAAGGTCAGACAGGAAACATCTTGTATCCATCATTTTAAAATATTGATATAAATAAAAAATAAAGACAAAGTCCACAAATTCAGCTCTGGATAAATGACAAGTTAATTTATAAACAAACTAATCAATCCAACACTATGGCAGCTACCAGGAAGGACAAAGAAAATGAGATTGCTCTACCCTCAAGGAACTTTGAACCAGACCAAAGAGTCCAGGCACTCGTGGCAATTAGGAAATAACAAAGACACTATAGATCCAAAACAAAAAGATACAGAATAAGCCAAACTTTTCAGGTCGAAAAACTGAATTTAAAATAATATATTTTATTTGATTATATGAACATGTACATGATATAAATGTATTTATTAAATCAGAAGAAATATACATAATCAAAAATCAAGGTCATAAATTATTCATTCACTCATAGGTAAGCACTGTTAACATTTTGGTATATGCTCTATCAGAATCATTTTCATACCACAGTTGGGATTTTAAAATAAGATTACATCATAAAATTGTTTTAACTTTTATTTATACTCAACAATATGTTACAAACAAAATTGAAAATATGCTTATCAAATTGCAGATAATACAAAGCTAGGGAGGAGGGCCCAGGATGAAAGAGTCACAATCTAGAACAATCTGGAAGATCTTGGCAAGATAGTACAAGGACTGAACTAACAAAAATACAGAGTTATCATTTGGCTTTCAAAATGCTAAAGGAACTGAGGCTGCTTCAACAAAAGTGTGGTGCCGAATAACAGGAAGGGAAATTCTCTCTTCAAGCTGTGCTCGTCTGGCCATACCTTGAGTTTTGCACTCAATCTTAAAACCAACTTTGTTTGAGAGGAAATGTGAAAACTCCACCATGTAAGTCATAACTGTAAGAATTAGAGGTGCTTAGTGGAGACTTTAAGTGGAGTGATTCACACACACACACACACACACACACACACACACAAACTATCCTGTGAAAGGATTTGATGTATTCTGCATGACGTCATGGGTGACAGTAGGACAGCTCTGAGATAATTCTCAGAGCACTAATATTAGTTAGCTTGCTTGTCACTGAGCTAGATCACCCAACACCCACACTTAAAGGAGGAAAGATTTACTTGAACTCATGTTTCCAGAGATTCAGTGCATGTTGGCAGACACCAAGGCAGGAGGGTCATGGCGGAAGGATGTGGCAGAGCAAAGCTGCTCAGTTCATGGCAGCCAAGAAGGAGAACAGGGGAAGAGTGCCAGAGAAGAATGAGCTGGGGACCATATATAGTACCCAAGGTCACGCCTCTGTGACCAACCCAGACACATGCAAGGACATGCTTTTCCAATCTCCTAGGAAATTCTTATTCCAATGAAGTTGAAAAACCAGGAGTAATGGTCACAGCATGCTAGGAAGAATAATTACATAAACTTCTCAGCTGTCCCACAGTGGAACAGACTGCCTTTGCAATGCAGTTTCCCTTTCTCTGAAAATATTTAAGCATGGGTAGAATAGGGAATATTATAAAGAAATTCCTGTCACTGGACTGGAAGAATTCTGCGGTCCTTTCTAACTCTACCATACAAGAATATTACCAAACAAAATAACTAACTTTTACTCTTGATTTGTGGGTTGGTGCATATGTGTATATATGAATGTATGGGTACAAAAATTTATCTGTATTTCAAAATATATATATATATATATATCTTGGAAAAGTCCTCTGAGAAGTATATCTCGAGCTTCGATTTTTAAAAAATTGTCTGCTTTCCACTTCATGATACAGAGGAGAAAGAGACTGACTTTTAATTCTAGTTGCATTCCCCACTAGCAGGAGGACCTTGGGAAACAAAGTTAAACCCATTATTCTTCAAAAGTAAAGAAATGACACACAAAGAAACATTATGAAGATTAAATGACTTACTGCTATTACACTGTTTAGTGTATATTAGCTGCTTAATCCATAGAAATTATTATTATACTGGCCTTGCCCATTCCTGTCTCAGCACCCATCTCTTTCTCCTCTTTCTCCTCAGTATCTCTTCACACTCTCCCACTTTATGTCTCAGGGTACTACCAGCTTATCTCTGTGTCAATGTACATCTGTCTCATATCTTCTCTGATTCTGTAAGTGGTGTTTAAAGAAGATTAGACTGACAGGGGTGTGCAGACATAGAATGTAAACAGACTGGTTCGAGGAAGGAAAGTAGAATGAGAGAGTTGCAGAGAAACAAGGATAGGCCAGCTGTTTTTCCACCTTCAACCCCCACCCCCAAGAAGAGAGGAACAAACACAGGAAGGAAGATCCACGAGGAAATGATTCTGTCAAAAGACAGGAGTAGAAACCTTGGATCAAAGCAAGATCTTACACTTAAAAGGGTCAGAAGGAAATAAGAAACAAGGGAGAACCTTCCAGGCCCACAGCAAGTACAAAGAAAAGGATAGATTGTCTTAAAAAAAGATAACAAACGAGTCTCTGATAACTTTAATTTTCTGGGCCTTGGTGAACCTTGCCTAAGCTTCAACTAAATGGAAATATAAATAGCTGAGAAAGAAGCCAGTGGATAGGAACTGACATAATGGACTATACTGACTCTCTGAGAGATATAAAGGACCTTCTTAAAAGCATAATATTTTACATGATCATTTGTCAGGCTTCCTCTGGGTGAATGATCTCCTTTGGGGGGCGGTGAGTGGATTGGCTAATCTTAGTGTTTTGTTTAAAGTGCAACTTTCACTGTGCTAGAAATCAGTTAGCTTTCCTGAGCAGATGGGAGAGGGAAAGAACACAAATATCCATGCTCTGTTTCCTTTCTCCTGAAGGAGATTGCCCTGCTGAAGACGCAATACACCACACGCCTCTCTAACCCACCGCCTTCTGCGTAAGGTTCCTTGTGTGAAGAAACCAAGTCATCCTTATCTTTCTACTCTCACAGGTAATTCTGATCGACAGGCCCTGCAGGTATTTGTGGGTAGCTGCTCAATGGTCACCACCATCTGCTAAGACCTCTCATTCTACCCGAGCTGCGTACTCCGATGCAGCCTCAGTTCCGTGAACTTGCCTCTTCCACTTCTGCACTTGGTGCTGGCAGCGTCCCTCACCGTTCCAGTCCTTCTCTCTCCTTGTCTTCAACACCGCTATTGAGTGAGCCTGGAGCTTATTAAAAGATCCAAATGCAAAGGTCGAAACTCAGAATTTCCACGAATAAGGTCAAAGGAACCATATTTTCACAAGAGCACATCTCATTCTGATGCACAACGTAATTTAAGAGCTAATGGACTCTGAGTGATTTGTTTAGGACTTACTATAAATTGCCAGGTATTGTATTAATTTTTTATAAGTTAAATCTAGTCTCCAGAAGTAAACCATGATCTACTTCTCAACTGGGGTTGCAGTTTTTTTGTTTTTTTTTTCTTGGTGTTTCCCATTCCTGGTACAGTGAAAGGTGTTCAGAAAATGTGTGCTATAGATGATACTATGATAATTTGGTTTTGTTAATTTTATAGGGTGATAAATTGAGTATGTGCAGTTTTACCTGACTAAATCTTAGTAAAATTATATGACCTACCTATCTTTAAGCACTGAACCCATGAAGATTTGCCCCAGGGGTTGGAATTTTGAGAATTTTTCATCTAGCTGTACCTGCCAGCTCATCCATTGTCCCCACACCCAAAACAACAATGTTAGTGCTCACTCACTCCTAATGGCAACTTTCTCCTACACTACCTCAGTGAACAAATTTCTTGTGTTCAAAATTACCATATGACAAAATTTTTACTTAAGGCCTCTATTCTCCCTATCTCTTAATTTCCTAAGAGAACAGAAATCCAGGGCACAGAAAGAAGACAACACAGTCACTGGATCCACGTAAAAGATCCAGAGATATAAAAAGCTGCCTTTGGTTGGAAACTGTTAGTGATAAATTTTATATATCTTGTTTGTTGTAAGATGTACTCAGACCCAGATAGGTGGTAAAACATTACATCTGGATGTGTCTCTGAGGGTGTTTACAGAGGATATTAGCATTTGAGTCAGTAAAGATTGCGCTTAACAACATGGGCAGGCATCATGAACCCAAGGAGAGCCCAGTGAAAAGATGGCGGCAAGGCAAATGCTCACTCTTCTTCAGGTCAGACATCAGTTTCCTCCTGTCTTTGGATATCTTTTTCTGTTTCTCAGCCTCCATAAGTGCGTGAGCCAATTTCCATAACAAGTTTATCTATCTATCTATCTATCGATCAATCTATCTATATCTATCTATCTATCATCTACCTATATCTATTGTCTATCTAACATTCACCTCCTATTTGTCCTGTTTTTCTGGAGAACATTGACTAGTACGGAAATATTTTCCATAGTGTGACTAAGAGGTTGGTCATGCAAAAGCCATGAAAAAAGTAGACACATTGTGTCAAAAAGTAATAAATTCTGAGATCATAGTCACATACATCTTTGTTTCATGGATGGGATTTGAATGACTTCAAGGTAATTTAGAGTGTATAAGATAGTCTCAAAGTCTGAGCAGACAATGTTCGACATGTTTTGCAGTGATGGCATGTGTAGAAAGTGTTTGTCTGTCTGACTCACACTTTCAAACTGTGAACCACTCTGAAGAAGAACAATTCCATGCATGTTTATCTGTAGCCAAGAGAACGAAGTTAAAAAATATAAGAGTTGGTGATCTCGTTTATTTTCCTGTCATTTATTATTTTCAGGAAGCCAAAATGCTGGTGGATGTTTACTACTAACACACTTTCAATATACAAATTTCTACTGGTTGTCTTAAGAGCCACTTCTGATCCAGATGGGCTGCCACCCATGAAAATGTACCAGTGCTAAATTCTACCCATGCAATAAGATTCAACTTTAGCTTTCCTTCCCCCTCCAGACTGAGTTGAGTGCCAACCTTAACAAATGAGAACACATCCTCCCTCCTCGTTCTGTAGTTCCAAGCCCTCAGACAAAGGCATGCCAATTTTGTTGCTCCTTCCTGAACTCAATTTACCATTTCTTCTTTTTCTGCAAACATTCTCTTCCTCACTTCTCTTTTTTAGGGGAAGAGGAGGATGCTGGGGATTGAACTCGGGGCCTTGCACTTGCTAGACAAGCTCTCTACCACTGAGCTAAATCCCCCACCCCTCTTCTCCACTTCTGTTCCTCTTTAAAATCTACCTATATTTCAAAGCTTCATTCTGGTAATGCCTTTTTGCAACTGATCTCATAGCAATCTTTTAAATTCCAAAGTTCCAAGTTAGCTACACAGGTTGGATTTTAATATCAGACACATCTTCCCCGCATAGCAGTTTTGTGACCCTGAGCAAGTTGTTTCCCTATGCCTCAGTTTCCTGTCCAGGAAACAGGGCTAATGCCTCATACAGTCACAGTGAGCTTTTGTTTAATGTAACTGCTCATCAAGTGTTAGTTATTATTAATGCTAATGTGTGTGTAATGAGGGGGTGGTTGGTTCAGTCACGCGTGGCCACATAATACATGACTAAATATCTTTGATGACTTTGACCTTTTATCCAGCTTCTGATACAGTGTGTACACTTTTAATAAAGTTCTCAGAGCTCATGATAGAAGAAAGCCTTTCCAAAACTGTGTAACACATATATTTATATACTCAATTCTAAAATTAAATCATTAATACAGGAACTCAAGTTATTAAACAAAAGGAAGCTGGCTCCCGAGAAACATGGGTACATCTCTTTGGCAGTTTTCGACACCTCCTGAAAGTGCCAGTTGTGTAGCTTCAGGGCTTATAGCCTTGAAAACTTTACTACTCTACATCCCCATCATACAGAGACTTAGAATAAAAATCTTTAATGGGTTAAATCGAACTGTATTTCTCAGCAGCCTAAGAGATGTGATTCAAAGGGTAGACGCCTCTCTGCAAAACACCTCCCTCGCTGCCCATGAGGCACCTTCCCTTGTGGCTAGGAGAACATTCCTACTCTGGGAGATAGCTGTACATGTCTTTAGTAGAGAAGATCCACTTTCAGCACTATTATGGACTGAGCTGTATCCTTCCAGAATTCACATATCAAAGCTTTAATAGCCAATGTAAGTATATTTGGAAGATATGACCTTTAAAGAGGCCATTAAGGTTAAATGAGATCCTAGAGTGGAGCCCTGATCTAATATGGCTCATGTCCTTAGATGGACACCACACATGAGCACACAGAGAGAAAAGGCCAGGTGAGCGCACGGTGAGGTGTCCATCTGCAAGCCAAGGAGAGAGGCCTCAGGAGAAGCCCACCCTCACCCTGCCAGCACCTTGGTCTTAGATTTTCAGCCTTCAGAAGTGTAAGAAGATTAATTTCTGCTGTTTAAGGCACCCAATCTAAAATACCACAAAATTATAAATTCTGTTAACAAAAATGTCTGCAAACAGACCAACGAGGGAGACTACTGACAGTCAGAAGACAGCAGCTGTCAAGAGCACTGAAACTCGAGTCAGGTGACTTGAGCAGAAGAAGGGTTACTGATAGCAGAGTGTTTCAGCATGCAGAGTGTTGAGGCAGGAAGGCGGATGAGGACAAGGTGCTGGACTGAGCAGCCTCGGGCAGCTGTGTCTGCAGTGGCTGTGGGTCTTGTACAGGGGGCGGAGGGTAAGAGGCAGCACACTCAGGACACGCTCTTCCCTTGCCGCACGCCTTGGCTGAGGTGATGTAGTGCCAGGAGAAGAGAATCCCACTGGCCTTCCTCCCTCACTGTGACTCTCACCTCCCAAAGCTCTCATTATCAAAGTTTCCAGGAACTGGTTCTGATCTGCAGTTAAGCTGCACATTTGAAGTAATTAATTGCTATGACCAGAAGTGCTGTGTCAGGGCACCTATCTGGTGGTCTGTCTCAGCACACTCCAAACCATGTTCTCTGCAGTTTCTGGACATTTTAAAGAGAAATACAGGCAGCAATCTTTCTGGGTATGATCGAGTCACTGTTTGAAGGGGACTGCAAAATATAGGGCATGGGGATTTTCTGAACTGCTTTCATTCCACTCCTGCTTTTCCAAGTACATCTGAACACTGCCTAACTGTTTGTTTTATTTTTTTTTTCCATAGAATGATCCTGATGTGAGAGTCCAGAGACCTGGGTTCTAGATCTGTCTATGCTAATGACTTCTAAGTGGATCACATGCTAACTACAGCACAGTATGTTACCAGTCTTATAAGTCATTTTCCTTCTTTAGAAAGTGTGATGACTTCAGGCAGTGAGATAGAGCACCAGACGAGAGTCTGAATATCTACTGTAGCCTCTGCACTCCCTGCCTAGAATTGTGGTTTTTGACATGCATGACCCAACCCTATCTGAATTTCAACTTCCTCGTCTACAAATAAACTTTATGATCTGTAAAGTTCCTATCAATTCTAGAATTCTAGTATGCTACTAAAAATCCTTGAAAGCAAAAAACAGAGCATGTATGCGCATCTTCTTAGCTCTGCAAGAAATAAATAAACAGTTCAGAGTGCTCAGTAAAATGGCACTATCACTCTTGCTTTGATTTCTCTCTGGCAGTAAGCACTTACTGCCACAGTGCCTCTTCCCCACACCAAATAATGCTCACAAGCAAAATGTGTGAGGTTAGGTTAATAATGAAAATACATATAGGGAGTGGAGAAACCCCTGCTCAGGGAGGTTAGGTGGAAGATGTAGACCCTGAACTGCATATCCCAGAAAGGAAAGAAGGAAAACTCGATCCCTTCTGGCTGCCAGGGCCCAGCACAGTTAGGAGAACTTGGAGCCACGCACCTGGTGGCATTCTGCCTGAGCATCATCTGCACCCCACATTGATTTGCCCCTAAGGTGCTTGCCAATCCCTGAAATAGCATCTGCTGAAGACTAAATAAAATCGACCAGGTAGATCTATAATTTAATAAATTCCAAGAAGAAAATTTAGAGAATGTGGAGAAAGGGGAGGAGGAGAAGAACCAGAAGGACAAGGGGAAGAAGAACAACAAGGAGGAAGAAAATGGAGGAAAGAACAAGAAAAAGGAGAATTAGAAGGAGGGGGAAGGAGGAAAGCAGGAGGAGAAGGGAGGAAAGAACAATAGAAGGAAGAAGACAGAGAAGGAGGAGGAGAACACGAAGAGGGAGGGAGCAAAGGAAAGGGAAAAAGAAAAGAAAGGAGAAGAAGAACAAAAAGAAGAAAGAGGAGGAAGCAGGAAGGAGAAAGAGGAGGAGAAAGCGGAGCAACCTAGCCAAAATAAGGCAGCCCCTGAAATTTACCAAATGTCTCCTTTACTCAAGGATAGTCTCTTTAAATTACATTAGTTTCTCTTACCTTTCTTAGGGCAGTCCAGGGTGTTTGTTTCCAGCTGAAGAAATGCCAAGTTGAGGACAATTTGGGAGTCAATAAAACTGCCCCATGCCATTAGCTGAAATCCTGTACACTTTGACAAACTAAGAAAAAACTAGCTTAATCCTTGATCCTCAAAAATGACAGGACCTAAAATTCACAGCACTTTCATTTTAAAGCATATTCAGGGCAAGTGAGAAACAGGAGGCAATGGTATTTGGGTCCACTTCTCTGTTCCTATAGCCTCCTTTTACCTGACTTAACAGAGGACTAAGGCCAGGGCTGGAAATATATGCTGGAAAAGAAACAATAACAAAGGAATGGACAGTGGTTTGAAAGTGATTCCATGGCTTCCGCTCCTCTGTAACATAATTATTCTGGTAAGGCCACTTCAAGCACAGCCTGGACCCTTCAGCTTCCTTCCTCGCTAACTGCTCATGTCCCTCAAAGTCATGAAGTCCTCGTAAGTCCTTAGCAAACCACTGGGACTCCTTCTTGCTTTTCTCACAGTCTTAACATAGAGCTTGGATCTCAGTGGCTTCCCCCAAAGTTCTGCATGGAGAAACCGATAGAAGTTGGTATTTAGAAGACCTGTGTGGCGGACTGACTGTGATCACCTTGAGCAAGATTGCCCAGCTGGACTGAGCTGGTGTAGTTCTGGGAGTAGAGGATCCACCTGAGGATTGTTGTCGATACAACATAAAGGAGAACGGGAGCAGAAGATGGTGCCGGCTGTTTCCCAGAAGAAATTCTGCTGCGGCTGGTTCTCCTGAAAGAAATTTGGCTGTTCTCATCGAGGTGGGAGCTCAGGGCCTTGCTGTCATCCAGGATGGCTGCTGTTTGCTTCAGGGGAACTCTGGTCTCCAGCTCTGCTGGGAGCATCATATCCTGGTTCCAGTATAGATTTCTTCATCCTTTTAGTGCAGACACGGATGTACACTTGACATTGCCATTGGCTCCCAACCTTTGATTGGATCTTTAAGGTCTCTAGTACATTTAGCACGATTCCTGCGTTTGGTTTGTGTGTGGGAATGTTGTAACTTGTGTTTGTCCTTTATTAAACCTGCTCTCTTGCAAACCATTGACTCTAGAAAGGTAACTAAGACAACCTGTATACTGTATTTAACTTTCAGTGTGGTCGATATGGACCTCATTAAGTAGTTTTCCCTCTTCTTTTCCTGATCTGTGTAATACGGTCCTCATCTGCTCTACCTTTGCTATGAGACCCTGGGAAAATTACTGAACCTCTCCGTGTTCTCAGTTTCCTCATCCATTTTGAAAGTTAAGTAAATAAAGCTTCTTTGAACATTGCCAAGTACATGAAACGTCAGACGAATATTGGCTATAGTTATGCTCCAGGCACACTGCACTTCGAGTACTTAGAATTCTCCACACTCTTCGATCTCCCACAGGACTCTCACTCATGTTACTCTCCTGTACTAGAATCTACTTGCCCACCCTTTTCTTTTATGTCTCACATTAGATGGCTCTGTCAGGAAGGACTTTTCAGAACTGCATGTAGTCTAGGTTAATTTTCTTCCGATATGTTCCCATCACTCCCTACCTGTTTGCATAGCACTCATCGCATTTTCGATTTCTTTATCAGTGATCACTCTCCAGGTTATTTAGGCAAGAAAGTGACATATTTGTCTCCTTTATCCTTGGCTATCCAGTACTTCATACAGAGATTACAAATAAGTATGTATTGGGTAGCTAAATCAATGAACTGTGAAGAGGGAATTCACGGAAGTGATAATCCCAGGCTTTGGGATAAAATTTTATCTGACAACAAAATTGTAAAGCGCAAGATAAATTACATGAGATTAGCAGTCTGAAGACCAAACAGCAAATGGGGACTGGGGGGACAGAGGAAGCAGCCAAGCCTAAACCGGGTTCCACAAGTTCAAAGCTGATAGCTTTTGACATCAGCTTTGCAAAACAAAGATGTAGAAAACTCATTGGTGTGATGGGTAACAAGTGTCTCTGCCACCTGTACTATATCATCATGGCACCTATCCCGAAAGCTTTCCTTTACAACAGCAGCCAGACACACAGTGGCCTGGATAATTTTAGTGATGCTGCCTTTCGGTTTGAAGAGCAGGGGTTTTCTCACACTGTTGTTTTTTTCTCTTGTTTGGCTGAAGGGGACGGGTGGAGGTCAGAGGTGGGAGCAAGTAGGTTGGCAACACATGCCGCAAAGGACTGAAGATGAATGTACATGGTTATGGTCAGCATAGCCCCTCCCTGTATCTACTGTTAAGAGTAGAAAATAGTTTAGCATTAAATATTTAAAAAGTGAACTTGTGCGGTGCTATGATCACTCACAGTGTAGTTTCTAAAACACACTCACACATTTCTAAACCCCCTAATTAAACAGAAGAAATTGGAACTTCATGGCATGGTAGATAGCTCTAACAAGCTCGTTTTAAAGGAGCTAAAGAAATGTGTTGATTGGAGAAAGCCAGGAGCATATATAATAAAGACAATGTATCTTTGATTGAAGAGAGGCAGCTCTGCAGGCGAGGAGAGAGACTCTGGGGGTGTAAATTTGGGCCTACTGCTAGATGGGTGTCTCTCTCCAGAATTATAGCCTCAAAATTTACTTATTGACAGTCTTTACTATCTCCTATTTGAAAAGAACAGAAGGTGCATACCTAAACCTGAATTTTAGTTTTAACTCCTCATACTCTAGCCAGTGGAACAAGTACAGAGGAGGAAAAGGTGCCAGAGGGCAGGGAGAAAGGAACAGAGGTCCTGTGACAGCCTTTATAGCCATGCAGAGAGGAGAAAAACCATCCTGCTCATTTTTGTACAGTGAGGAAGGATGAAAGTATAAAACATGATCCTCTGCATAGAAAACCCCCCCAAAGCCCCACTTAAAGACTCCTAGAAGTAATATCTAAATACGGCAGCATAGCAGGATACAAAGTCAACACTCAAAAATGAATAGCATTCATGTACAACAACAACAAACTCACTGAGAGGGAAATTAGGGAAAAATACCCTTCACGATAGCATTAAAAAAAATGAAATACTTAGGAATTAACCTAACCAAGGAAGTGAAAGAGCTCTACACTGAAAACTACAGTACTCTGAAAAAGGAGATTAAAGAGGATTTCAGAAAGTGCAAAGATATCCCATGCTCCTGGATAAGCAGAACCATTTAGTCAAAATGGCCATAGAGTACTTCCAAATTTACTATAAAGATTTAATGCAATCCCAATCAAAATGCCAATAACATTCCTTAAAAACCAGAGAAAGTAATCTTAAAATGCAGATGGAACCAGAAGAGACCTAGAATAGCAAAAGCAGTTCTAGGCAACAAAGGCAAGACAGAGAACACAACAATCCCAGACTTCAAGTTACACTACAAACCTACAGTGATAAAAACAGCATAGTATTGGCAAGAAACAGACTCACAGAACAGAATACAAGACACAGAAACAACTCCAGGCACATTCAGCTGTGTTATTTTTGACAAAGGGGCCAAATCCCTTCACTAGAGGAAAGACAGCCTCTTTTAACAAATGGCTGTACACATGCCAAAGATTGAACCTAAATCCATATCTCTTACCATGCACTAAACTAAAATCAAAATGGATCAAAGATCTAAACATTAAGACAGAAACACTTAATCTGCTGGAATACAAATTATGTAAAACTTTAGGAGACATAGGTATAAAAAAAGACTTTCAGAACAAAACCCTTGTTGCACAAGAAACACAGTAATTCCAAGAATCAACAAGTGTAATCACATCAAATTAAAAAGCTTCAGCAGAGCAACAGAAACCACTAACGGAGTGAAGAGGCAACATACGGAATGGGAAAATAATTTGTGGCTACTCTTCAAAGGATTAATATCTAGAATATCTAAAGAACTCAAAATAATTAGACACTCCAAATTTAAATACTCAATTAAAAACCGGGCATCTAAATGAATAGACACTTTTCAGATGAAAAAATACAGTCAATAAATACATGAAAAAAGGTTCAGCATCACTGGCCATTCGAGAAATATGAATTAAAAAAACACTGAAATTCCATCTCACTCCAGAAAGAATGGCTATCATCAAGAAATCAACCAATAACAAATGTGGGGAGAAGGGAACCCTGCTCTGTTGTTGATGGGACTACAAATTGATACAACCTCTGTGGAAATTTCTCAAAAAACTGAAACTAGATATTCCAATTTACCCAGCCAGGCCCTTTCTAGATATTGTCCCCCCAAAATAAAGACATCATACCACAATGATATATGCATACCCATGTTTATAGACGCATAATTCATAACAGCTAAATCTTGGAAATATCATGGATTAAAAAATGTGGCATTTATGCGCAATGTAGTACTACTCTGCCATAAAAAGGATAAACGAGTCATTTGTAGGAAAATGGATGCATCTTGAGACCGTAATGTTAAGTGAAACAACTAGACACACAAACTTAAATATCACATGGTTTCTCTTTTTTTTTTTTAATTTTTTTATTATTTTTTACCAAGAACACGTATTGGTATGAAAAACTCACTATATAGAGTATGAAATAAAAGACCAATAATAAAAAAAGAGAGAAAGAGAAAACAAAGGTCTTACAATCCAGTGCAGATGATGTATCTAAAAGTATACCTTGACTTAGTACAATTGTCTTACATGTTTTATATGTTCTTTGGCCTATTGGTCTGGTTTTCAATCTGTACACATGACAACTAACTTTATAAGGTCTTCTAAGATAAATAATTGAATCTGATGCTGCAAAAATAAAAGGGAGATGGAGGGAGAGGGAAAAAGAAGGGAATTGAAATGTGTTATGTACATGTACCAATCTCCTACAGCGAATGTAATCATTATGTGCTGCAAACTTGTGCTAATAAATGTCAAAAAAAAAAAGATCCTGGAATTAATCCTTCATGACAGCCTTTGTGAAACACCTCTGCATTTGATCTTGAAAAGGCGTCATGATTCTTTTGATAGCTATGAGAAGAGAATAGGTAAAACGTTAACCTCCTCTTGATTCTTTTATCAAGAATAAATAAAGTTCAACTCTGCACATTCTCTGTTTAGTCAACC
Organism: Hystrix cristata; assembly: GCA_004026905.1. Taxonomy (NCBI): domain Eukaryota; kingdom Metazoa; phylum Chordata; class Mammalia; order Rodentia; family Hystricidae; genus Hystrix; species Hystrix cristata. The sequence goes on from PVJO010000006.1 coordinate 231,558, forward strand.
CCCTTTGTAGGACGCTGAGATCAAGTTTGTGATTGAGAGATTCAATACACATGATGAAATGGGACCCATTTGGGAACGAAGATTCCCATGTCCGCCCCTTCAAAGGGGAAACTGACTCTCCGCTGCCACTGTAAACAGCCTCAGCTGGAGAAGCTTTCTTGCTGACCAGATCATCGGGTGAGTCTGCCCTGAACCCAGGACTGCAGGCACTTCCGTTTCAAGAGTACTAAATTGAGCAGGAAGACAAGAAGAAAAATAAAGACTTGGATGAATGGACCAAGCTAGACTGGCTGACTTTCCAAACTGGCTTCCACCAGTGTGCCTCTGGGCGATCTGTCTGAATCATGCTGTTTTTAGACCTAGCTCCTGTTCATTGCAGTAGGATAACAACTTCACCCTTACCTCGTGCGCTAGTTTAACATCAATTCACCGGCATCTCAGCTATCATGGAGCTACATGACTGCTTGGAGTGGATCTGGCCTCCCCTCCAGATTTTATAATACCAGACAAGTGAATGAGGATTTCTACTCTGGACTTACTTTACAAAGCAAGCAAAATTTTTATACAAATAACTAACAACCCTGAAAAAGAAAAAACATATTTCTGATAACAGTTTTAAAAATCTTTAAGATTTTATATGCTGTATACATATTTCCTGCTCAAAAAAATCTACTTTTATTTTAAAAAGCTAAGGAATAACTCGGGAAATTTTCCACTGATATTTATATTATTGTACATGAAAGCTTAAATTTTTGCATGTACTGGACTGATGTTTTGTAATCGATCAGTATTATCTTACTTAATAATCAATAATCTCTCCCAAGATAGAACAATTTATGGGTTTCTCCACCCCAGATGGTGAAGTACCCCTTCCACTTCAGCCAGGCATCTTTATCAAGAATGACCTCAGAATATATGAAACATCCTTTAGGGGCTTGTTTAAAAACCTTTTGTGTACATAAATTCAGGACAAATAATAGCCTACTCCATAAAAGTCATGAGGCCTTAGAGATTATGTCATCCATCTATGGATGATACAACTAGACTCGAAGAGTCTAGTTAATCCGTTGCCTAAATAGATACAACTAACTGGGATCAGAATCAAGTTGAGAATTTAAGGTTACAGGCACCCACTAGAATGTATTTTCCAATATATTCTATCATAATCAAATTAGGTCAGTGCATAGTTGCCATGTGTCTTAGTTACTTTTCTCTCGTTGCTGAGACAAAATACCCAACACCCAAAGTTAAGGGAAGAAAGGTTTATTTGGCCTACAGTTTGAGGAGGTTTGAGTCTGAGGGAGGGTGGCATGGCAGACAGGCAGAAGGCGGCATGGCAGACAGGCAGATGGCAGCAAGGCAGGCAAGGGTGAGTAAGCAAGGGGGAAATCAGTATCTTCCTGTGCCTTATATCTTATCCAGACTGCTAGGATTAGGGTGGCGCTAAACCAATCAGTGGATTGATTTAGTAATCAAACGCCCTTAATCCCAGCATCACACACTCTAGATCCAGCACCTCTTACCACATGAGGCTTTGGGGGGACGTCTAGACACAAACCATAACACCACGTGATTATGGGGGAAAAGGCAGTGAAGGATGTAATGAGGAAGATATATTTCCTGTCCTGCACCAGTATAACCCAAGGCAGCCTGGAAAAACTGCAATGTTCCCAGTAGAAGTTTGGGAGAATGAAAATATATTACTTTCGACTGGAGATTTAGCAAACTCCAAGAAGGTTTGTGTTGAGCTAAGCTTTGAAGGATGAGCAGAATTTGGAGAAGAGGCCACTGATCTACAGGGCATTCTAGGATCCTAGGGCACAGCTGCAAAGTGGATGGGATTCTGAGCTCTCTGCTGATTTGACTACATAACTGGAGGAGGTTCATGCACATCTCGAGGTCAGAACTCTGAGTTGGGCTTGGACATTCAACCCATAACCAGTAAGAGCAGAGGCCACAGGGTTTACCCACTGCTGCAAAACTCGGATTATCTGGGTTCACATTCCTTGCCCATCACTATCTAGCAGTGGGACTTTGTACAAGCCCTTTAACCTACCTCTGTCTCTGTTTCATCATCTCTAGAGCAGAGATTACAACAATATCTATTTCATGAGATTGTTGAGAGTTTAATTAATATAGGTAAAGTGCCCAGAATGATGTCTGGGAGGTGGTCAGTGCCATGTGCTTTTAAAAGCAGAAATACTGACTAAAGGCCTTATTTCTTTCAAATCAAAGATCCTCTAGCAAGGCAAGGAATACCTGTAAATAGTTCTTATTCTGTTACTCAAGTATGAGAAAGGACAGAAATGTTTTAATATGCAATTCCAAAATCAATTCATGAAAAAATTGCTTGGGATAGATTGGTCTGAGAACCCTGACTCACTCTTGCTAGCAAATTTCAGCTGTGTAAGATGACTTTTAGTTGCTCCTCATCCTGAGATGGTGGGTTTGGCCCTACCGGGACCTGTAGTCTGCTCTCAGTGACACCCTAAGACACATGAAGCACCAGCTTCCATAGCTCAGGATGGAGTGTGACCTTGATGTGGGCTCCCCCTCCGCTAATGATTTCCTAAATTCCAGATCTTCTTTTTTTCTTTTTTTTTTTTTGGTCTGGGGTTTGAACTCAGGGCCTTGTGCTCACTAGGCAAGCACTCTCCCACTTGAGCTAAATCACTCTCAGGAATCGATTTTTCAACTCTTTAGAAAGTCTATTTTGGTCATCTTTCCCCTCCTCTTAGAGAGGTATTTATTTACTAGAATATGGAACAACTCTTAGACAAAATAAATTCTGATTACTGAAATGGAATCAATATGTTGTTCAGTTGTCAGGAAAGCTGGGAAGTTTTCCTGGGGAAATTCTTTTGTAGGTCAAAGCAAAGGAAGTTTGTTTCTTTCATGCAGTAGTCCCAAAGTGGAACAGTGCCGCTTCCAACTGAGATTTGAGAACGTTGGCAAAGGCGGTCACGTGCACAGAACTCCACCATCCGTATAACAGCACTGTTCAATATGGTACCTATCAGCCATGGATGGTTATTCAACACTTGAAATATGGTTGATGTCATAGAGAAACTGAACTTCTAACTTTATTTAATTTTCATTAATTTGGGAATGAGGATGTAGCTGAATGGTAAAGCACTTGCCTAACATGTATGAGACCTGGGTTTGATATCCAACACTGAAAAGAAGTTTTCCAGGAACCAAATTAAGTATTAATTAATTGACTGATTTTGCTGGGTATTGAACCTAGGGCCCTGCATAATGCCAGGCATGCACTCTGCCACTGAGCTCTACCCCCCAGTCCAAAACACTGGAAAGTTTTTGTGTCTGTGAAAATTTGGGGATGTGAATCAACTACAACTATATAATCTAAATACATATGAAGTATTTCTGATGAGAATTTAGCATTCAAATTGAGATGAAGTAAGGGTAATATGCACTGGGTTTCATAAGCCAGGTATAAAAAAAGAATGTAAAATATCTCTTTAACATTTGAAAATATTTTGTTATGTTGAGAAAAATAAAACATATCATTAAAATGAAGAACACTGGTTTTTTATATTTATTCAGTGTGGTTTAGAAGAATTTAAATTTCATAGGTGGCTCACATTATTCTTCTATTAGTGCTATGACAGAACAATTTCAAATGCATCGATTCATTTGTTCTTTAAAACAGCTCCATGAACTGGTCAAAGTTAGTATTATCATCCTTGTCATAAGGATACGGAAGCATAAGTTCAGGCTATTGTGACTCACCGAATCTTGGAATGAGGACCAGAGTCTGACTCTGTGGGTCTGATTGAAAATAAAGATACTACCAGTGCACTGAGTTGTCTTGAAATTGGAGATGAAATTTTGGAAAGGCTTATTGGCCTCTCAAACTGAACCTTTTGGTTCTCTACACAAACAGCTAAAGGAATACTAACAAATCTAGAGGAGCTACACAACCCCAGAAAATGTCTCAAGACTAGGTACAGTCACCTGCAAGATAAACATTGCATTTCACTGGCCTTCATGTCTGCTAGGGATCCTTCAGAAAGCATTTCTGTGTTGAAACACAGTGTGCAATGTATCATCTGGGCATTTCTCTGTATCCTGAGGAGGAATCTGAGCAGTAATATTTGCCCAATTGTTGCAAGACCAACAGCAAATTAACCAGAGAAATTTAAAATGTAGGCTAAACACAACAACAAGAGAAAAAATATAAAGAATAAAACCAAGAAATGTCCAATACATTAATTGAGAAAAGCCATAGAACTTTGAAAAAACTTTGCAAAATAGAATTTACATAATGAGAGACAATATGCTCATGAACAGGGACATGAATTACAGTATTGTAAGTTGTCACTTCTCCAACAACCAATTTATGGGGAGCATTTAACAAAGGCATACACTAAACATTATAAAGATTCAATCAGGCAAAGTCCAACTATGCAAAACCAGAAAAACAGTACAAACACTTGGATTCTTCAAAAACAATACATTTCAGGGAAAACAAAAGAAATTGAAAGTTAACATTGAAAGTAAGAGAGGCTAATACACTTCAACAACTATAATTTGTGAGTTTTGTTTGAATTCTAACTTTTATTATTTTTCCCATTATGGTGCTAGAGAGTCAACCCTGGATGTTATGAATGCTACATAAGGCCTCTACCGAAGAGAGATATGCCTAGTCCCAAATCCTCGTTTTAAAAAACTGTTAAAAAATTAAGGCGCTAAAGAAGCAATCAAGTATTTGATAATATGAAGGAATTATTATTCAATTTTTTTTACCTGTGACAGGGGAGCTGTGGTTATTTTTAAGAATCTTTACCTTTTAAAGGTATGTAATAAGCTATAGTAAACTATCCTTAAGATTTGCTTCAAGTTACTAGAAGACAAGTTTAAATTTGGCACAATCCTAAATTAGTGTTAACTCTATACAAGTGCAAGTAACTGATGACTCTGAGAAATATATACTAGTAGTCCTTGCTGCAGACTAAATTTTCTTCTGAAAAACTTGATACTATTCACTTCTGCTTTGTAATTATTCATTAAATAAGATGTATCAGATCAACTTTCTCACTTAAACAGAAAATTGGTCAAAAGTATAGAAATAAGTGCAGGGCACATACAGACTGTAATGCAGAGAGAGAAGACAAAGCTAAGCCAAGCTATTGCCTTTGCTTTCCAATCAAAGATTCATTTAAGAACATAAAATTGAGAAGTAGATTTCCGAGCGGAGGAAATATTCTCACTGAGTTGAATATACAGAGGTCCAAGTTCGGGGAGGCTGACTGGAATATGTAGATTGCAGTACAGGGGGAAAGGGAATGATCCTGAAAAAGAACCTCCACGAATCTAGAAAAGGACCTCCTTGAGTTTTGTATCAGCACTCTGCTAAGAATGCTCACTACAAAAGACTGAGTAAAGAACAATTAAGGAGTGACCGAGAAACAGAGCGCTATAAACTGAACCATTACCAGGGCTCATACAGAGGGAGGAGACATCCAAATTCTGCCCGAAAAAGTGGTAAATCTCATTAACGCTCGGAGAATTCCATCGAGACCGCAGGAAAGGCATGCCTTCATAGTGGGGCAGTGATCACCCTGTTATAAAGGCTCTAAACTCACCCTAACAAAATTTAAAGACAAATCTCAAAGGATCAAGCTATCATAGAAATAAACGAACCATATGACAGAATTAAGCACAACATTGTTCACATAAAGACAACAAAATTTGGACACTCAACAAATAGCATTTTATATGGCTCACATTCAATCAAGAATCAGTAGGCATATAGAAAATCAGGAAAATGTGTCCACATCCAGTAGAAACAGATCTATAACTTATGTCTACTTTAAATTGGTAGAAAACGCTTTAAAATGGATATTATAAATATGTTTGGGAATTTAAAGAAATCCATGGACATAATGGAAATTTCTTACTGTTTTTGAGACTAACCCTAAAAATGACAAATCTGATCTCTAGTGAGAGAAGGAAGATCATTGGTTTGCTTGGGAGAAGTGATAAGAGGTTCAAATATGGCTCTAGAGATTATCTTCAAGTGATAGAAAGTTTTACAATGTGACTGAATTGGTAATTATTCTAAAAATTCATCAAAAAATGGACATATAATATGGGTGATGGCCTAGTCCATTTTCTGTTGCTATAACAAATGAACAAAGAATAGGTAACTTATGAAGAAAAGAGGTTTATTTTGGCTCAGGGTTCTAGAGGTCCAAGGACATGGCATTGACATCTGCCTTACTTCTGGTAAGGTCCTCATGCCATGTCAACTCATGTCAGAAGAGAGGAAAGAAAGTGGGTGTGTGTGGAAGACCTTGTGTGAGAGAGAGTCAAAGGGAGGTACAATGGTTACTTTGTAACAACCCACTCTTGCAGTAGTTTATTCAATCCCACAAGACCTAATCCACTCAAAAGAGAATTAACTCAGTCTCAAGAGAGCCTGACCCAGTCTCTTGAGAAAGACGTTAATAGATTCATGAGGGCAATGTCCCATGACCTAATCACCTCCCCAAATGCCTAACCCTCCAACATTACCACATTGTAAATTGACTTCCAACGTAAATTTTGATAGGGACACACCATATCAAACCCTAGCAGATGCACTTCACTAGATGTGCAAATTATGTCTCAAAAGTTGATTTAAAATGCTCAAAAAATAGATAAAAACAAGAGGAAGAAAGTAAATATCTTTTGAATTGGTGGGGGGACAGGATGATAGATACATGTGATTTATTATATTATCAAATATACATTTTTTTAATTTGTAAAATTCTTTATAGTATATTTTTAAGAAGAGGACAAATAGGTTCCTGGTTCTCTCTGAAGGAATACAAAATTACAGATCTATTTGTTTCCCTCCCTATGGTTTTTCTCCTTTTAAGTACTTATTTTTCTTTTATAAGCAAACTCTCATTTTTTCTCTCTGATCCCTCACAAACACCTGTTCTAAATGGTTGATATTTTTGGATATTTACACCTTTCAGAAATAGTCAATATTGTTGTGCATATATATATATATTTTCTCAGTGTACTTGTATAATAAACTTCATTCTATTTCTCTTTTATTTGGTTCTTTTTTTTACTCAGCACTATTCAGAACTGTCCATGAATCCGAGTTTTACCCTTTACTCTAGTGAGGAATGCCTCAATTACTTGCTATTCCTCGCTCTTATTTTTTAAAAATGCAGAGGAAACGTTCTTTTTGGCATTTCTTATGTATCTGTGTACTGATTTTTCTGTGAAATTTAGCCAACGTGAGGTCACTGTATTCTAGGCCACATACATACTTAGTTTCTGTAAGAAACTTTCCCACACAGTAAGAAACCCTCCGCACAATCTTCAAATAGCTTTCCATCCTATGTAGAGTGAAATCCAAAGTCATCAAAGCATCTCATCTCCTCTTATTCTTATCTTCAATTTCTGGTTAAGCACACTAACTTTGAATATATGAGGCATGCTCTCAATTTAGGCCTTGGTGCTTGCTGTTAATGCTCCCAGGATTTCTCTTCCAGGACATGCACACAAATCATCTCTCACAATTGTCTGCTCTTTTACAGTGAGAACTTCCCTAACCACCAAATTTAAAATTGAAATCGTTCCCTTTTCCACTTTCCCCCTTCTCCTTCAGTATTTTCTCTATGGCGTTTATTGGCCACCATTTAAAATACCTTAATTTTACTTCTTCATTGTCTTTGTTATTTTTCTCTTTTCACTAGATCACAAGCTTAAAGAAGGTAAACATTTTAATGTGTTACTCACTCACTGCTGATTTTCTTCCCCTTAGCATAGTTTCTGCTCATTGTTGGTGCCAACACACTTGTTGATTTAAATATTGGCAGATCCATCTTTTATTAATTTTTATTTTATTAGTACATATTTGCAATACATAATGCTTGCATTCCTCATGTTGAGTTGGTAGAAGTACATAACACACCTTAATTATTTACCCTCCCTCACGCCCTCCCCATCCCTTCATCTCTTGGTCCCCTTCCTATTCAAGAAAGATCATCTCCCTACTTTCTATTATCTATCTTTTATCTTGCTATTAATTTACTTATACTTTGGGTTTCTCCTATAGGAGAAAGCATGTGATATTTAAGATTATGCATCTGGTTTATTTCATTTAATATTATGGTCTCAAGGTACATTAATTTTCCTATTAATAATTCAAATTTATCCTCATCTATATTGCAGTGGTATTCCACTGTGAATAAATAATCTATTTTCTTTATCCCTTCATCTACTAATAGAGACATAGGCCACTTCCAAACTTTAGCTATGATGAGCTGTGCTGCTATAAACATAGATACACACATATCACTGAGATATGTCTATAAGATTTTCAAGAAGATAACTGGAAGAAAAATAGGTCAAATGGAATTTCTAGTTTTAGTTTTTTAAGGCTCTCCATTCTATTTTCCATACTGGTTGTACTAGTTTATATTTCCATCAACAAAACAGAAGAGTTTCCCCACCAGCATTTGTTATTATTTGGTTTCTTGGTGATAGCAGTTCTTTTTGGAGTAAGATGAAATCTTAGGGTTGTTTTAATTTGCATTTTGCTAATGACCACTGTGGTGCGCTTATTCTGATCAACTTGAGTGGGAATGCTCAGCTGGACTGAGTTGGTGGTTCTGGGCGTAGAAGATACACTTGAGGATTGTTGCCAACACAACATAAAGGAGAACGGGAGCAGAAGATAGCAGCCGGCTCTTTCCTAGGAGAAGCTCTGTTGCAGCTGGTTCTCCTGAAAGGAAGTCAGCTGTTCTCGTTACAGAAGCAGCTCGGGGCTTTGCAGTCCTCGGGGATGGCTGCTGTTTGCTTCGAGGGAGCTCTGGTCTTCATCTCCTCTGTGAGTGTCATACCCTGGCTCCAGGATAGATTTCTTCAGCTTTTTAGTGCAGGTGCAGATGTACATGAGACATTGTCGTGGGCTCCCAACCCTTGATTCGATCTTTTGCATCTCCAGTGTGTAGATATATGTTCTACACTCTTCCTGCATTTGGCTTGTGTGCAGGAATGTTTTAATGTGTAAATGTCCTGTATTATATCCACTCTCTTGCAAACCATTGGCTCTAGAAGGGTAACTAATGCAGCCACAGATGCTGAACATTTTTTCATGTATTTGTTGAGCATTTGTGTTTTTCTTCTGAAAAGTGTCTATTCATTTAAATCGCCCATTTTTTTGATTTGGTATTTTATTGGGGGGGTCTAATTTTTTGAATTCTTTATATATTCTAGATACTAGTCTTTTGTTCAAGGTGTAAGTGGCAAAAATTTTTCCTATTACGTAGGTTATCCCTTCACTCTGCTGGTCATTTTTTCAGCTGTGCAAAATCTTTTTAATTTGATATAATCCCATTTGTTGATTCTTGATGTTATTTCTTCTATAATTGGGATTCCATTTAGAAAGTCATTGCCTACACCTATGTCTTCCAGAGTTTTACTTATTTTATCTTCCAGCAGATTAAATGTTTCTATTGTAGCATTTATATCTTTGATCCGTTTTGATTTTAGTTTAGTACACAGTGAGAGATAAGGGTCTAGATTGAATCTTCTGCATGTGCGCAGCCAGTTTTCCCAGCACCATTTGCTAAAGAGACTATCTTTACTCCAGCATATGTTTTGACCCTTTTGTCAAAATTCAGATGGCTGAATGTGCCTGGGGTTATTTCTGCATCCTTTTTTCTGTTTCATTGGTCCATATATCTGTTTTTCTACCACCATCATCCTGTTTTTTCACTGTAGCTTTGTAATGTAACTTGAAACCCAGATGTCTCTAGCTTTGTTTTTTGTTGCTCAGAATTGCTTTTGCTATTCTGGGTCTTTTCTGGTTCCATGTGAATTTTAGTATTATTTTCCTCTAGTTCTGTGAGGAATGCTGTTGGTATTTTGATTGAGATTGCACTGAATCTATATGTCAGTTTTGGAAGTATGGCCATTTTTACTGTATTGGTTCTGCCTATTCAGGGACAGCAGATATCTTGTTTTCTGATGCTCTCTTCCATTTCCCTTTTCAGTGTACTATAGCTGTCATTGTAGAGGTCTTCACTTTGGTTAGGTTAATTCCTGTACATTTAATTTTTCTTGTTGCCATTATGAATGATATTGCTTTCCTAATTTCTTTTTTGGTGAGTTCACTATTGGGATACAGGAATGATACTGATTTTTGTGTGTTGATTTTGTATCCTGCTATGTTGCTGAATTTGATTATTAATTCTTAGGAGTCTTTTGGTGGAGTTTTTTGGGTCTTCTGTGTAAAGGATCATGTCATCTGCAGAGAAGGACAATTTCACTTTATCCTTTCTTATACACTTCCCTTTTATTTCTTTTTTATTTGTTTGTTTGGTTTTGTTTGTTTTTTGAGACAGGGTCTCCCTATGTAGTTCAGGCTGCCCTTGAACTTGCTATGTAGCCCAGGTTGGCCTCAAACTCACAGTAATCCTCCTGCCTCAGCCTCCCAAGTGTGGAATTACAGGTGTGCACCACCACACCTGGTTATTCCTTTTTCTTGACCAATTGTTCTGGCTAATGCTTACAGCACTATATTGAACAAGAACAGTGATATTGGACATGTTTATCATGTTCCTGATTTTAGAAGGAAAGTTTGCAGTTTTTGCCCATTTAATATAATGTTGGCAGTAGGTTTGTCATAAAATGGCTTTAATCAGATTGAGAAAATATTTCTTCTATACTTATTTTCTTCAGTTTTTTTTTTTATCAAAAATGGATATTAGATTTTGTCAGAGGCTTTTTCTATATCTATTGAGATGATCATATAAGTTCTGTCCTTTCTTATGTTTATGTGGTGCATTGCATTTATTGTTTTGCATGTGTTGAACCATCCCTGCATCCCTGAGATGAAGCCTACTTGGTCATGATGGATGACCTATTCGATGATTTGTTGCCTTCTGTTTGCCAGTATCTTGTTGAGGATTTTTGCCTCTATGCTTGTTAAATAGTCTGACCTGTAGTTCTTTTTGGGGGTTGGATCCTTATCTGGTTTTGGAATCAGGGTAATTCTAGCTGCCAGGATTGACTTTGAGAGTACTCCTTCCCTTTCAATTTCATTAATGAGCTTGAGAAGTGTTGATACTAGACCTTTCCTGAAGTTCTTATAGAATTCAACAGTGACTTGATCGGATCCTGGGTTTCTCTTAGTAGGATTTTTATTACTTCGTTGCCTATAACTGGATTATTACTTCATTGCCTATAATTGGATTATTCAGGATTTTTAATATCTTCTTGTTTCAGTTTTGGTAATTCATATGTATTTAAGAAACTATCCATTTTTTTCTGGATTCTTCCACTTTATTGGAGTACAGGTTTTGAAGTCATTACTAATAGTCTTCTGAATTTTGGTGATGTCCACTGTGATTTTAATTTTTTCATTTTTAATTACTTTGATTTGAGTGTTTTCTCTGCTTTTTTTGTTAGGATTGGCTAAGGGCTTGTCTATTTTGTTTATTCTTTCAAAGAATCAGTTCTTCAAATCACTGATTCTCTGTATTTTTTAGTCTCATTGTCATTAATTTCAGTTCTGATCTTTATAATTTCCTTCCTCATACTAGCTTTGGATATTGGGTTGTTCTTGTTTTTCTACGACTTTCAAGGGCATTATTAGGTTATTTATTTGGCCTTCCTCTGTTTTTTTGATGTAAGTATTTACAACTATAAACTTTCTTCATAGGATTGCTTTCATTGTGTCTTACAGGTTTTGATATGTTGTACAGGCATTAATATTTGCTTCTAGGAACTATCTAATTTTTTCCTTGAGTTCTTTTGTGACCCGTTAATTATTCAAGACTATATACTTTATGTGTTTGCATAATTTCCGTGGTTTCCACTATTGATTTCTAGTTTCCTTGAACTATGATCTAATAACGCATATGGGAAAATTTTGATTATTTGATATTGACTTAAGCATGCTTCATGTGCTACTATGTGTCTATTCTGGAGAAAGTGCCATGTGCTGCTGCAGAGAATGTGTATTCTATTGTGGAACATTGTAGATATGAATTAAGTCTATTTGTTTAAAAGTGTGGTTCAACTCTGATATTTGCTGATTTTTTTGTCTACTTGACCTATTTGTAATAGTGGAGTATTGACATCCCCCACTATAATTGTGTTGGTGTTTATCTGATCCCTTATGTTCAATAGTGTTTCTTTTATGAAGTTGGGTGCACCAATGTTTGGTGCACATACACTTGTAATTGTTATCCAGCTTCATTACTATGTGCAACATGAAAAGTTTCATTTCACTCCTTGTAATTAAATATTAGAATTATGAGTTTCTAAATTTTTCATTACATACAAATGTTATTGTATTTTTTGTTTTGATTTTATTTTTTTAATTATTAGTGGAGTTTGTACTGCTTATTTGTTGATTACTTGAATTTTCCCCATAGTGAATTCCAGTGCCTTACCTTTGCCATTTTATGTATTAAGTTTTTCATTTTTACTGCTGGTAAGCAGTGTCCTTTGATGATTTCACATTTTGATTTCATTGCTTATTACACTGAGCATCAGGGTTTTGCGCTACATCTATGTCATGTTATTAGAGTATTTATCTCTCTCTTTTTTTTGCTGATGTCTCCTTTTTTTTTTGCTGATGTACATACATATGAGCTTTTTTTTTTTACAGTTTGGAGCTTTTATAAATAACACAGTAAGAACACTAATAAGCAAGTCTTTGTATGGACATATGTTTTAATTTATTTGGAGTAAATATCAGAGTGGAATTGCTAGGTCACATGATAATCATGTTTAACTTTATAGGGAGCTGCCAAACAGTTCTCCAAATGGTTTCACTTAAATCAGCCAATCTTCCAGTATTTGTTCTGTGCTTTGTGGTCTTGTTTAAGAAAACTTTCCTTACTCCAGAGTCATAAAAAGTAGACTGTGAATTTTCTTTCTTTTCCATTAGATTTACAGCTTTATCTATTACATTTAGGTCTTTAATTCATTTTTCATTTCCTTTTGGAAGTGGCAGGAAGCAAAAACAAAACCTTACTCTTCTGTATCAATTGAGCCAGTTTACCTTGCATTATCCATTTTATAAACAATCCTTTATTCATTGATTTTGCTGATATGTCCATAATTTATCATTTCTCTATTACATAGTCCATATTTAACTATTAGATCAGACTTTATTTGTCCTTGTAGTATGTCTTTATATCAAATAGGTCATATCATAGTTATATTTCTTTGTTCTTTTTTAAATGAAATTTGCCTAGTTGTGATCATTTATTCATAATCTTCTAATTTTAAATATTAACACTGATTTAATTTGGTTGACTTTTCAAAACATCTTACTAGAAATTTAATTAATTTTAATTCACTGAATGTAGAAAGAGAATTTGTATTTATGAGTTATAAATAAGAAAAAATACTTATTTGCATTATTAACTCATTTTTTCTACAAACATAGTATAACCTTTCAATTATAACATTCTAAAGCCCCAGAGTTTCATTAATGCTTAGACATTTCACAGGTTTTTATGATATTCTGAGTGATGTTATTGTCTATTTTTATTACTTATGTAAAATAACACTATCATTTTATACAATTTTCTCTTTAGTACTAACACTTGAGGTTGTAATATTTTCTGTGTAGATACTCTTACATCTGTAAATAATAAGAGTTGTATCTCTTGTATTCCTAACTTTGTACATTTTACTTATTCTTCATTTCATATTATATTGGCCAGGATCTTAAATATTTTGTTCAGCTATAACAAAGATCATGGATTTCTATTCTAATTTTTAATATTAAAGAAAATGCAAGTAGTTTTCTAGTGAATATTATACTTCATTTATATTTTTAATAGTTTTCATTTTATTAAGAATTTTCCTCTAATTCCTTGTTACTTGATAATTTAAAATTATAACTAGATCTTGAACTTTATCATATATATTTTCAAATCTATTGAGATAACCAGGCTTTTCCCTTTTTTTAGATGAAAACCCTCTATGATATTGATACATTATTTTAATACATTGTTTATTTTAATTAGATTAAAATTTATTTAGAATATATGCATTTTTGTTTATAATTAAAATAAATCTTCAATTACATATTTTGGTATTTTCTCCCTTTACATGAGAAAATGTTCAACTTCACTAATCATCAGAGAAATGCAAATCAAAACCAAAATCAGTTACCATGTTACCAGCAGAAGAATGGCTATTGCTAAAGAGATATAAGCTAACAAGTGCTGGTGAGGATGTTGGAGAAAGGAAAATATGTATCTATTGGGTGGGAATGTAAATTAGTATAGCCATTATGGAAAACAGCCAATTCACTAAGAAGGCATAAAAATTTTAAATGTGTAGGAACCAAGACACAGACCTGCAAAATGCATGTAGCAAAGTCTACCAGAACTGAACGGAGAAATAGAAAAATTCACAAATATAGTTAGAGACCTCAGAATTCCACTTTCAGTAACTGAACCACTAATCAAAGTGTCAACATTGATCCAGAATAACTGAATAATACCTCTAATAATAGAATCAAATTTACATTTACAAACACTCTACTCAAAGATAGCATAATGCACGTTCTTTTCAGTGTGCCTTGGACATTTTTTTTAAATTAACAAATTTAAAAGAATTGAAATCATACAAACCATATTCTACTACTTGGGATCACAGTAGAAATCAATAAAAGAAAAAGAAAAATCCAATTACTTGAAAACTAAATAATGTATTTCTAAATGATACATGACTAAAACAGAATATCTTAAAACAAATTTAAAATTTAAAAACATATTGAACTCTATTGAAATGAAAATATGACATATTAAAATATATGGAATGCAACAAAACCAATCTTGAGAAGGAAATTTATAACACTAAGTACTTAGATTGTAAAAGAAGAAATATGTCTGAAATTCTACCATGGCACATGCCTGCAATCCCAGCATTCTGGGTGACTGAGAAGAATGCATTACGAGTTTGAGCCCAGCCTGTACAATTTAGCGTTTTAGCAAGATCCTGTCTCAAAATTAAAAATTAAAAGTGCTGGGGATGTAGCTCAGTGCAAAAGCCTTGGGTTTGTTCTCAAGAGGAAAAGTGGACTAGAGAAAGCAAAAAAACCAACAACAAGCAGTAGAAAAGAAATAATAAAGGCAAAGGCAGACATTAATACAATTTAAACAGACAAAAGAAAAACTATAACGAAAGAGAAAATTGGTCAAAACTAAAATATATACTGTGAAGAAAATCAAAGAAATGAATAAACTTCCAGAAAGACTGAAAAATTATAAAATAGAAAAAATAGATATAAAAATGTGTCTAAAAGAGGAAGTATTACTAAAGACCCAATAGACATTAGAAGAATGATTAAAAAAAAAATAGAAATAGACAAGGAGACAGATCTTGCCCAGTAGGGACGTGGTATAAGGCAACAAGGATGAGAGGTAAGGAGTTAGGGAGGAGGAAGTGAGAGGAATGAAGATGTGCCATGTACAAGGGTCCTAATAAATCCAATCAATGTAAACATATGCCATAACATGAGCTAAGACAAATAATATCAATAAATATGTAAAAGATGATAGGGCACTCAGAGGAGGAGGAAGGAGGGGAGGGAAGGGGAAAGAGATTGGGAAAAAAAAGCTGTAATATGTACATGTAACTACTCCTCAAAATGATTGTAAACTGTGTGAATTGCAAACATGTACCAATAAAATAAATTTTTGAAATAATAAGTAAATACATAAATATAATAAATAAATATAATATACTTTAAAAAGAAAATGCTACAAATAACTCTGCACACATAGACATAACAATTCCAATGGAATTAACTATTCTCCCCCCAAGAAACCTACCAAAACTTATACAACGTATAATATTTGTGCAGTCTTATAATATTAGAGATAGTGAACTCATAATTTTTAAAAAGAAATAAAATTATAGGCCAATGTCCCTCTTAAACAGAGATGTAAAAATGTTCACCAAAATATAATAATTTTAATCCAGAAATTTATAAAAATAGTGGCACACCATTGCCAAATGGGATTTATTCCAGAAATGCAAGACTGATTCAGTATTTGATAATCAGTCAATGTAATCCATCATTATAAGGACATCAGGTAATCTGGGAGAAGGACAATCTGAGCTATCAGGTTCCAGAGAATCCAAATTAAAGCAACAAATCAGAAATGAAGCAGTTAAATCTTTAATCATTCACTGAAATAGTAGAAGCAAGACTCTAAACTGAAAGAATGCAGCCACTCCAATGTGTCCCACTTCTCCTGTTGAGTGGCACACAGGGTGATGGTCAGCTTGATCAGCACAGATGTGAGTCATTTCCCCATAAGGAATCCCCAAACAAAAGGCTCTGATAGTTTTATGAACCCTAAGATGGGGATAGAGTGAGGGGAAATGACTGGGTGTGAAAATGAACTGGGGGCTGAGTCAGGATAGGGAAAAGTATCTTCAATATTTCTTCCTCCTTTCCCCATAAGAAGACTTTTGTAGAAGCTTCTCAAGAGGACCTGAGCACAAAGCTTCAGATAGAGAGACCAAGGAATAGACATTTTGGCTACAAATGTAAACACAGTATGTGAAAGTTACTGCCAGAGAGAGGCAGGGAACAGGGGCTGAGACCTTGGCTGAAACTCTTCAGAGCAGCAGTGATTGGCTGTGCAACAGTCTTGTGTGAAGAAGGAGGCTCTCTTTTGTAAGACCTACCAGGTAAAACCATTGTCATCATCTATAGTCATGCCTGAAAGATTACACAGAAGTTTTTGACCATGGGCTATATTCTCTGACTAGGTCAATGGTTTTGAAAAGCAGGCAGGAAAAAAAAAAGCATTTGATAAATTTCAATACCTATTTATACTAAAAATTCTTAGCCAAATAGGAATAGAATGAAATTCCACAACCTAAATGAAAAGTAAATGTTAATCTGGAACTAATATCACACTTAATGGTAAAAGACAGAGTGAGTCTCTCGAAGAACAGGTAGAAGGCAAAACTGGCTGCTCTTACTACCTCTATTTGTCATAATACCAGAAGTCTATGCCAGTGCAATAATGCAGGAAAAGGAAGTAAAAAGCATATAGATCAGAAGGGGAGAAACTGTCCATATTTTCAGGTGACATGATTACATAGAAAACCCCAGTAATCTGCAAATATCTTGTAGAACTAATAAGACGTTTGACACGTACATAGGATACAAGATCAACACACAAAATTCAACAATATTTCTGTATACGACCCATAGAAATTAGAAAATAAAATTAACATCATAAGGAATGGTATGTGGAATATTTAGTTGTAAATCTAATAAACCATGTATAGAATCTACATACTAATAATTTCAAAGTGTGAATGAGAGAAGTCTGTCTAAATACATGAAGAGATACCTTGTGTTCAGGACTGGGAGACTCAACATAGTTGCTAGGGTTTGGATGTGCTTTGTCCTGTAATGGTACTTGTGCTGAGAGCTTGGCCCCTAATGTACGATATTGAACTGCTAGCACCTTTCAAAGGTAAGTCCTTGTCAGAGGTCACTGGGGGCCTGCTCTCAGGAAGGATTAAGCTCCTTCTCATGCAACCACTTGGTGGTTCTCATGATAGAGTTATTATGAATTCCCAAGATTAGCCCAACCCAGTGTTCTTTGGTTTCTGTGTCAAATGTAATTGATTGTTCCCACTTGTGCGCACGTCCTTGCTACCTACAATGTTGTCACACAGTCAAAGTGTCGATTACCGGAACTAAATAAACCACTTCTCTTTATAATGTTAGCTGCCTCCACCATTTCATTATAATAATGAAAACAGACTAGTATAATAGAAAGGGTATCAGTCTTCTCTGAATAGATCTATAGGCTTAAAGCAGTTCTCATCAAAACCTCAGCAGAATTCTTTGTACATATAGACAAGATGATGCTAAAAGTTATAGGTAAAAAAGCAAAAGACCTGAAATAAAGAAAACAATTATAAAAAGATGAGTGGAAGTAGAGGAATAACATGATCTGGTTTTTATTCATTGTATAGATACACACCAAGACAAGGTGGTGTCGCTAAAGGAAAAGGACACAATAAAGGGCCCCAAGACAGAGCTACACAAATATGGCTAATTAATTTTGGACAAGATGCACAGGTATTCTATTGGAGGAAAGATTCTTTTTTTAACAAACAATGTTGGAATATTTACACATAGGCCCAATAATTAACTTCAACCTAAATTTCATGTTAAAATTAACATAAATCATATATATAAATTTACAACACAAAACTATAAAATTTTCAGAAAAAAACATTGGCATTCATTCTTGGAGTAGAGAGAGGGGAGAAGGAACTGAGGAAAAGAAGACAAATTGGAGACAGGCAGACTGCTAAGAAGCTACAGCATCCGCCCGGGAATGAGTTGATAAGGTGGTGAGCAGTATGATAGACGCAGGCCTAAAAGACTGGGACACGGGTCAGTGGTGAGTAGCTAGCTGACCTGTCCTGGTAAACAGAGCCCCAAAGAAAAGGTGAGAAAGTAAATAAGAAACAATAGTGCATGTGGATTTTACCTAAGTGCAAACCACAATCGAATCTTGTATATCAGCATTTCAGCTATAGGTGTGTCTTCTATGGATCCTTCCTGATATTCTCAGATGTGACTGCTATACTTTTCTTCATCCTTCAATCACATCTTGTGAAAACAGCAAGGAGTCTAAAGTCATTACATTATTTAACCCTGCAATAATCATATAAGATTGAAATTCCCTCCTTATTTTAGGGATAAAAAACCTGTCTTTCAAATAACTAACTTCCAACACAAACTGCATTCCCAGCTTCGTTTGCAGCTGGATGTGACCATGGTTACAAATTTCTATCTAACGGGTACCTAGCACCCTATTGGGAACTACGTTTAACAGGAAGGCCTCTTCCTCCTTTCAGCTGCCCAGATGAGCATGTGAAGGCTGGAGCACAAACAGATATACCTGGACCATGAGGTAGAGCCTGATGTGATGGAAGGACATACAAAGAGCCTGGATTTCTGTTGATTTATGAAGCTATAATGCCAGCCTTCAACTACCTACACAGACTTATTTTTGTGAAGATAAAATAAGTTTATCTTGTTTAAGTCACTTATTTTATGAGCTATTAGGGATCACTCAGCTGAATCTGCAACCTAGAACATATAAACTTTAAAATCTGCCCTCTTTATGTACTTCTATTTATACTGTCTCTCAAAAAATGATACTACATTTCAGTGCAGCATACAAAGTACTACACTGTGACCTTTCTACTATACTATACTAGAAGCAATTCGAGAACAGGGAACAATTCGGATTTACAATTATCCCCAACCCTTTGCACAAGCCTATTGCAGAGCAGAAGTCCAATCAAAATTGTAAATCAACTAATTTATAAGTCAATATTTTAAATGATCTTGGACCAGTAGGCACCCCTACGCTGGCCTCCACGTGGTACCCATCATTCCCTTCAGCACTTTGGCATCAATTCTGAAGCGATGCCACTGACTTGATATCGACCATGAAACAACAGAATAGGAGGATAAATTTGCCTCAAACAAAAATGTTTAAACTCCTTTCGGATTGCCAAACTTCCTTCCATTAGTCTGGCTCTAAGAGAGTTCTACCGAAGAATTACTCCAAGATTTTCTGCCTTCTTGTGGTCCTGGCATGAACCCCTGAGACATTCCATTGAGCACACAAAGGCTCATGGGCTGCCTGGTGTCTGGGATGGAAACAGAAGAGGCTCTTACCCCCTTACCACACTGAAGAGTAAATCATCCCTACTGGTTATGTGTATGCGTAAAGAAAGAATGAAGGAACAAAGAATTGAATAATCTTTCCCAAATCATCAAGATGTAGGTCTATCTAAGAAAGCAAGAAAGTAATCACTGAGATTTGGTGCCTTGGGAGAGGTAATTCAATGGAGATGTCTCATACTCAGGGAAAACAGGAGACTTTAGTAAGAGCTGGGGCACAGAGCTGGAGCTATGATGTTCCTACCAAGGATCCTATTCTGTGTGAACTCTTAAAAACATCGAATAATAGAATTTTTTATTTAAAAAAAAAAAGGCAGATGTGGATATACACCCACATCTGGAAAGAAAAGGCACAGGGCTCTCTGATGCAAGGAATTAAGCTGGTATTTGTATTTGTATTATGGCGATTGGCTTTACCTACTCATTTTGCATAATCTCTTTTTCAATGGTGAGGAGTGTAATTTCCCTTCAGTTCATAGAATGGTACTTGGAGAGGACAGAGAGGAAGTCTCTGCATTTTGTGAAAGAGAAAATTACCGGCATCCCCTTTGTTCCCTTAGGCAGGATTTGGATGGATTACTCATACTTAAAAAGGAAGGCGGCTTTTAACCTTAAAAAAAAAAAAAAGAAAGAAAGAAAAGAAAAGAAAAAAAGAAAAACTCCTTGCATTAACACAGTGCATTGACATGTTACTAAATCTAAGGAATTTTGAAGGATAAATTCCCAGACTTTATCCAAAACATGAAACAAATTCTTCCAACATAAGCTGCCAAGCTCATCTACTTGTTCAGATCCCCACAACTTTGGTCTTACCAAACCACTTGCTTAGCTCCTGGACTGGCTGCTGAACGCTTCCAGGCTGATCGAGGTAGTGGGCAGGGGGAGAGCAGAGGCGGATGTTCGACAAGCTCAGAGTGTTGGCCCCTCTCGTAAGATCAGACTTCTGGAATCGATTTGGGTCCAGAATTGCATTACCCAAAGAATGCGGAGTATGCACAGGCCATGGTGACTTGTGAGCCACGCTTCTTGAAGCTGGCCAGGAGCCAGAGCCGAGGCCATCAGCATCTTAAAAATGAATTCTTTATGAGACAAAGAACAATCCACCCAATTTCTGAAATCACTGGAGTGGAAAGCTTTTCTGTAAGTAACCTAAAACTTGGTCGACATTTAGACTCCTTTGTATTTTGCAAATATGGGGGGTGGCTCAAATGTCACCCCCAAAATGTCTTTCACTTTCCACAAGCAGGCGTGAGTAGCCTGGATTCTATCTTGCTGAAAGTAATTATGCTGGTCAGAAGTCTGTTATTTTGTCAAAAATATTGGCAACTAACTGTTCCAAGACAGGACAAATAGGACTAAATGTGGTAAGGGCAGATAAAGAGGAGTGATAGTTCTGTCTCTCCAAGAACTTTCAGGAGGAGAAGAGATGAGTGACTGTGAAAGATTCCTTCAAATCCAAGCAAGACCATTGTTTGAAGGGGTCTCCTGCAGAGTTCTTTAAGGAAAAAGTGAGTTGTGTGGTCATGGCTGGAAGCAAGGAGAACATTGCAGCAGTGGAGAAAAGATGAAGATGCAGGCCAAGAGGCAGGAGTCCGCACAATTAAGTGTGGTGTGCCTGAAGTGGAGAAATTCTGCCCTGCGAGGAAGATGAGAGAAACCCACTACAGAGGGTAGTATGGAAGGAGAGCTGGTGGGCTTAATTTTGTAAGTAGGTCGTTATCTTACAATAATATTCTTATTCTCTGTTTAGCCAATGTGTCCTTTTCCCTCAAAGTCTTTCAAACTACCTCACTTCATTTCTATCTCTAGTTTGGGCAATTTTCTTCAAAGTCAAAATTATAACCCCTAAACATGTGTTGTTGAATCATAAAATTCATTTCTGGATCTCAGAACTCTACCATACTATATAAGTCACCATACTGAATAGCTCTCCTTTGCTCAAGAAGGGAAGCAGGTCTTCTGAATTAATTGATGCATGCGAAATCATGGGTCAGACTTCTGTCCAAATAACTGAGCAATTAATTACTTAGCAGCAATTTTGAACCACTTTGTTCATCCTCTGTACCTCACAGCACCTTAGATGGTAATCATAACCAGGCCTTGCCCTCAGTGTTCCTTTTCACGTGTATTCTCCACTGAGCTCCCTTTTCTGTTTATGAAGAAGTTAAAGAAAAATCTACCCAAAAGGTAAATACCTTATTTTCCTTAGTGTCGGATGCAAACGGCTATTTTGCCTATTTCTCAAGATACCCTTCATAAAAAGTACCATTTTAAAAGGTATTAATTGATATTCTAATGAGGCCAACATTCCCAAGGGAAACCTTAATATTAAACCTACTAGTAAGCTGAATCAAAAGAACTTTCACAGGAACCCAGAGCCAGCCTAATCAAGAGACTCACCCCCAAGTTTAACTTTTATTGAGACAGGAAAGCCCCAGGGCTGAGGGTCCCGAGTTCTGATAACAGGTTATAAAATCTTTCCCCACCATTTTAGAAGTGCTTGCTGACTGACCCAACCCGTTCCTAACCACAGGATAGTGTAATTCAACCCTCTCCCCCTTCATCCCGTAACCACTGTCTACATGCTCCTTGCTGCAAGGCAGAAGTGTGCCTGTACACTTTTAAGGGCCAATCACATAGAAGCTTTTAAAACCATTCCATATATGGGGAACAAGGGGACTAAGCAAGAAGGGGAAGATGTAAAATCGTATAAAAATTCTGAAATCACTTTGCTAGGGGCGTAGGGAGTGTAAACTCGCCTGGGCCCGCTGATGTTAAATAAACCCAAGTTCTCCAACTCTCTGAGTGGCACTTGGTTTCTCGATGGTAGATTTCTGCAACAATATAAGTTTTCTTATTTTTTAAATTACGCTTTCTAAAATAATACAAGGAGACAAAGTTCAGCTTCAAAAGCAATACTAGCAAATCTGGACAAAAATAGATCTTATTTCTGAACAGACTTTAATCAATAAAATTAAATTAGCTCAAGTACAAATTCTTCAAGGATACAGAAAGCATCCAGCATAGACCTTTGGTGAACAAATGAGTGAACGAATGAATGGCTTTGGAGAAGAAGCCTTGGTCATTAGTTGGGGATAGGCCAACCAACATGAACGGGCTGTAAAACAAACTGCTTAACTTGTTCAGAGTATCTTAAGGTGACAGAAACCAGCATATTGAAACAAACAATCCATCCGCTTGGTCAGGAAATCAAGGTCACTGGGATTGTTATCATCGTGGACTACCGCAAATGGATTCAACTAATTTTCCGCTGAGCAGTACATTCCAGAGCTTCTGAAAGGACCCAACTCTTCACAGCATGTCGCCCCAGCAGGAAAATCCCCTTAAAGATAATTTGATCCAGTCCATGTATTTAGAAGGAAGAAACAAAGACCCAAAGAGATGCTATAACATGCCCAATGTGAGATAGACATTTATACCACACCACCACCGCCACCCTGCACAATGCTCTTTCTACTGCACCATGGCTCCATGCCATGGGCTCATTTAAGGAAGAGCAGCCAGGCCACTGGTACCAATGAGCCCAGGATGTTGGAGCCAGAGGGCTGCTGAGGAGAGACTGAACTGGATGTAAGTATTCAGAAGCAACCGAGCAAATAACAAGGAATGTAAGCTATGGTGCAAAAATCCACAAGACTCCTCTCTGGGGGAAGCAAAGTGCATGACAAAGGGAACACAAGGCTTTGCTAGTAAAAGTATGGAGAAGAAACATGGCAGAGAGTTCGAGGGCTGCAAGGATCCATCCAAATGCAGGGATGTTGCAGGAATTTGAGGTGGTTTTGCACTCGCCTGGCAGAAGGATACAGTCATTTCTGAGATCTTCTTGCTAAGTGAGATGCCATCATTTTCAGTGATCCCAGAACAAAAATAAAACTGAGGACCACAAAGAAATAACAGAGTACTTAGATCCAAGCAGAACAAAAGGGCTGAGAATTTCCACAAGTTGTTTAAAAAGAAAATATTTTTACCCTAGTGTCAAGGACAGAAATTCATAAAGAGGGAAGAAGAGTTGTGTTAAGATTTATCTTTACAGATTTCTGTGGCAGAAAAGGCAAGGCAGCAAAGAGGCTTATAGAAGATTGAACAATTTTCATAGTGTGAAAAAAATGAGCCTAAAGTGAATTGCAAGAGAAACGTTTTAAATCTTAGGCCAGAGGTTGGAAGCCAGAATGTCTGAGTACCAGACTGAGAGGATGGACAGAATTGTACAGCATTCCAAGGGTGGGACTAGAACCACTTGCTGGTCACAACATCCAAGTTCTTGGATGAAGACATTAAAATTCAAATCATGCCCTTGAGACAGAGATCAAAACATGATTCAAAGGAAAGAAACGAGACTTCTTCAGAATGAACTGAATCAAGCTTACCGCCCTTTCTGCTTCAACGACACAGCAGTGAAATTGACAAGGGTCAAAAAAAAGTCTCAGTCTGGCTGGGGATTTTACTCAGGGGTTAGACTGCCTGCCTTGCAAGCACAGGGCCCTGAGTTCGAGCCCCAGCACCAAAACAAAAAAAAACAAAAAAAAAAAAAAACCCTCAGTCATTCTGGAACCAGGGCTGACCAATTTGTCTGAAGAGTTTGGCCTGCCATGTGAGTAGATGCAGCTTTGGCTAATTATCTAGACATTTGGGCTACATGAGTCAAATATTAGGAGAATTAGAAAAATCTAAATGATTGATGAGATTATTTTCTCTTTGACTCTCTGTCTAAATGCATCATTGCTATTGGTGAAGACAAGTAGTGAGAACATATAGAATTCAAGGAAGAAAATATAAAGAATGTAAAAATATAGTAAAAAGGCAAACTCATGTTTCTGGGGTCTTTTTTAACTCAAGGATATAAGCCCAAGTTATGACTATCTGTTCATAGGTAAAAGGGAGTGTGACGCTTAAGGGATCGGCTGAAAAACTGTCTTAAATTTGCCTTAATGCAATCTCACTGGTTCGAATTTATCAGGAACAGGCATCTGTAGGCAAATGAACATATACAGGATCCTGAAGGGATGATTCAGTCTTTGTTCCTCATGTCAAAAGTATCTCATCATAGGATTTAAAGTCAAATAGATCTAACTTCAAATTTTAGCACTCTTGCATGTCCAAAAACAACTTGCTTAACTTTTTTGAATCTTACTACATCAATCTTTTAAAATGGAGTTCAAATAATAGGTCTTCATAAGGTCCTTGTTTTAACTGAAAATATATGTGTAAATCATATAATACAATGCCTAGAACAAAACTGGGCCCAGCTGAATGAGGAACGGGACCTAAGACCTGTGGATGGGTTTTATTGTTTTTGCTTTGTGTTTTTTGTTTGCTTTGCTCTGGGTATTATGCAGAAAATGTTTTCGTCTCATGGAACACTGAGCTCCTAACCTCTAATGGTCATTGCTCACTCGTTTTACTGACTAGCTAATCACCCCTTATTGGTTGAGAAGATACCTATACTGAACCAAATGTAGGGCATAGCAGGTACTGCAGTGGAAAAGAAGGGACTGATTTAGAATGGAACCTACATACGGGTCACAAGGGCATAAAGTCATTGTATCGCGATGCACACAAATTAATGGTTGACATACTGAGATGTTGCACGCTGGACAGTCCTCAGCATTCTGCATGCGTGATCTCACTTAAATCCCATCACCCCCATTTCTCAGAGAGGAAATTTAGGCTTAAGGAGATTTAAAATCTTACTTTGGGTTATATAGCCAAGAAGTCACATAAATTCACCTATCAAAGCCTATGTTTAACCACTCCACTACCTGTCTATCTCACCTCTCTCAGCCTTTTAAGAGAATAAATGCCACACTACTTTTTCATTTTAATCTATGCAGTGTTCCGAAATGTCTCTGTGAAGTGGAAAACCAACAAGTACTATGAATGAAGTAATGGACTGGAAAACTAGGTTCTGAACATAACCGGAGCACTTAGAACTGAGTAAGTCATTTAGAAATCTCTGGCCCTGCTTGTCCTTTGATTTAAAATAAAGTTATGATATTTTACTTTCAAAATCTATTTCGTTCTCACACATTGATTCGGGCTAAGAGTTTCATGAGCTAAAAGTGCATTTTCCCAACCATCACACAATGTCTACAGGACAATTCCTTGGTTTTAAGCTGGAAGGATCAGTAAGACAGAGCATTATTTCATTTAAATCTCCAAGATCTAGCACTTTCTTTTCTTCCTGACACCTCTGCTTCTGGGATTTCACTTTTTGCTGCACGGAGCTGCAGTATCTCTCCTCCTAAGCTTCATTATCTTTACCAAGATTCATTTTGTAGCCGGAGAACAATTAAAGGGGCAAATTCCATAACAAAACTCATCTGTTCTGCCTATCCGCAGCTAAGGACTCTCTAAAACAAAGGATATTTTTAAATTACTAAATAACTTGCCAACAAACACTAGTACTTGGTTTTCTTGAGAAACCATTTTATGCTATTCATGGTGACCAAATCATTTGGTATTAAATAAGAAGAAAATTAACTCATTTGCAGAATTGATCCTAAGAAGAGATTGGAGAGATAATGTCCTCTAAACCACTCACTGATGTTTTTTGCCAACTAAAATATTCTTTTTCTTCCCCTAGACCTTCAGAAAGTATTAGCTTTCAACGCTTAGGCATGGATCAGGAGTATACCAAGGAAGAGCCTGGTAGCATTGTTTTCATTTTCCACAGCACCAACAGGTCTTTTCTTGGCTGGTAACTCGGTAATGGTCTTCAAATTCCTCCAGTGAAAAATTCCTTGAATCTGGCTTTTGAGTACGCATTAATGCTGACAGGTTGGACTGCCTAGTCTTGTTATATGAAAACCGACGGACAGGCCCACCCATTCCACTGCTGATACAAAAAAGACTAACACAATCTTAGTGCAACCCAGTTTTCTCATTCTGGTAAGTGACTACTTGAAAACCAAAAGATATCAATTTTTCCCCAAATTTTGATAATGCCAGATGACTTCCCCCAAGAGGTACTAAATAGAAGAAAAGGAAAATAGGAGGTCAGAAATACTACACAGAATAAAATTTTAAAGCCAATATTTCAATTACCAACACTGAAGAATAGGTTATTCACTTTTTTAAAAGCTCCTGTTGACACTTACTTTGTCCTTTATGTCATTTTTCTATCTTTTCGTGAAATAAAGATAAAAAATGCTATTCTTGCCTCAAGGAGCTCACAGTTTGCTGAAGGAAATGGTGAAGGAATCAGATTATCCATTTTAGAGCTAAGTGCCCTCCCCACCACAGCCCGGCATGCTTCCAACAGAACTGGACAAATCCTAAGTAGGAATCAGTGCATATCAACTCTCAGCTGTATCCACAACTGGAAACCACAAGAAGTGGGACAAAGGTCTGCTCACCACCTCTGTAGCAGCCTCTCCAGCCTTGCACGTCTGCAGAAGGCCGGAGCTGAGCTAGGGATGCTGTAGTGGGAGCTCCTGACTGGCTCCATCTGTGTCATCAGCCTTAACATCACACCTCCTCAGCATCTGGGGCTGAGCTCAGGCTGACATTTTCACACTCATCGCCAGTCAGATTCTGAAATGAGTGTTTGTGTTGACGATATGTCATCTTCCTCCAGCCCTCTTGCATCAGTTTGTCTGTCGGCTGTCTCTTTCCTCCAGCGCCCCTCAGCCTCAGTGTAGAGCACAGGGTGGTTGGAAAAATGAGACAGGAAGTTAACCTCCAATGTCATCATGGAGTCCACCCGCAAGACATGAGTCATTTGGAGGAAATATTTGTGCTTCAAGTGTCCTCATGTCCCTCTCCCCTGCTCTCTTGTCTCTAGCCCCACTAGCCAAGGCATGTGGATTCTCTGCATCCTTTGGCCTGGTGAACAGAAGCCTAGAGAGGCTGACTTCTCAAGGACGTGGTGACCTTCACCTTTAGCCTGACAGCCTTGCATTGAGGGATTGTTCTTTTACTCCCTTGTGACCCTCACAATTTCCTTCTCAAGAAAATCACCTCGGGTCCAGAGGAGCCTGCTCCAGACACCCTCCAGTGGGGAGGCTAGTGTTATCATGTCTCAGTAGATTTCTTAAAAAATCACTAAGAGTCAATATTATTATTGTTTAATACAAAGAAAAATTTGACAGGAATTTAAACCTAATTTATACTTACTACAAATTTGCTTTCTTGGTACTTTTCTTTTTTTCCTTGCACTTAGAACTTCTATCTACAACCCATTTTCCATCTGCAGAAAGAATGCCTCTGAGAACTTGTCTTAGTTAGATTTTCAGAGAACCAATGGTTTTAAGAGAGCAGATTTAATGGAGGATATTTATAGATTGCAATATTCACCCAGAAGCCAAATGCAGCAGGTGCCGAATGTCCATCTAGGCACTGGAGACCCAAAAGATCCAACTGAGGGCTGGGAGCCCACAGCACTGTGCCATGTACATCCGTGTCTGCACATGATGGCTGAAAGGATCTTTCCTGGAACCAGGATAGGATGCTCACAGCAGAGATAACAACCAGAGCTCCTCAGAAGGAACAGCAGCCATCCTCAATGACAGCAAGGCCCCGAGCTCCTTCCTTGACAAGGACGGCCGAGCCCCCTCTAGAAGAACCAGCCACAGCAGAGCTTCTCCTGGGAAACAGCCCACCAACTAGCTCCAGCTCCCACTCTGCCTTATGTTGCATCAGCAACAACCCTCAGGTGGCTCTCCTACGCCCAGCATCACACCAGCTCAGTCCAGCTGGGTGTTCTGGCTCAAGCTGACCATATTAGGTCCACCACAGAACTCAAGAAAAATTTCTTAATGAGAAACTTGGGTTTTTTTTAATCTGAAAATATCTTTTTATACTTTTATCATAAAAGATACTTTTAGGGAGTACGGAATTCTTGGTTGGAAGTTATTACATAAAATTGAGAATAATATTTCATTTCCTTCTGGGCTTCCATTTTTGTTATTGAAAAGCCAACTTCAGACTCTTACTCTTTTAAAGATAATATATCTTTTGTTCCTCTGGCTGCTTTTAAGATTTTTCTATTTGTCTCTGGTGCTGTACAGTTTTACAAAGATGTATCTAGCTGTAGTCTTATTTTTATTTATCATGTTGGGATTCATTGGGTCTTTTAGAACTGTGGTTTGGCATCTTTCTGATGTTCTGAAAAGTCCTCAGCAATTATTTCTTCTAATATTACCTCTGTCTCATTATTTGGCGACACATCAAAGCTGTTCACCCTTCTCACTCTGTCCACTTCATCTCTTATTCTTTTTTTTCTGTTTCCTTTCTTTGTGTCACTCGATACTGCGTACCACGCAATTTCTTCTGGCCTGTCTTTCAGTTTACTAATTATTTCTTCAGTTCTGGTTATTCCACTGATGAACCATTGAGATTTTCATGTTAGTTATGACATTTTCCTCCGTTCCAGTTTTCCATTTGGTTTTTTCATCAAATTTGTGATGTTATTTTTTATAGACTCCTATTACTTGAAGTTATTTTCAACGTTGTCTTCTAGTCTTTAGGTACTATACATGAAACACGGCTGTTTTAGAACCTGCGTCTGAGATTCTAATACCTGAGGTCTTTGCAAGACATTTTCCTTTTTTTTTTTCCCACTTGTTTTTGTTGGTTCTTTCTTACGTCAACTTGTCTTCTTGTAAGCTTGATTACCTTTGGCAGTATGCGAGTCTTTGTACTTGAATTTTTTTCCCCAATGATCTGAGGCCTTCTCCATAGAATACTTGTACTTTCTCATGTGAGGTACTCGGGGGAACCACCAGACAAGAGCCACCTTGTCTTGTCTCCTGTTAGACTCCTCAGCTTATGTGGGCCTCATATTTCTGTACTCCACAACTCATACTGAAGCAATGGTTTAAATGTTTTAACAATAGTCTGAATGAGCAAAGATACAGTCTAGGCAAAAGAAACTTCTACAATCAATTTCCTTAAGATTTCTAGACTTTCTTAGAGTTCTCTTAATCAGGTCTTTGACAATTTAAGAATTTTTCATGGGTTGGTACGTAAAACCCCAAAACAAAGAACTGTGTGATGAGATGTTGTGTTAGTCAGAATTATTAGAACCATACAATTATATGGATATTTTAACATATAATAATTGAATTTGATTTTTCCACATGGCTTCAGTTGGCCTCTAGTCCCAAATTATGAGAACTTTCTTCAGATGTGATAAAACACAACTGAAGGAATTGAAGAGAACAAAAGTATTTGTAGTAGTGTACAACCAAAAATGCCAGGCGATATATGTATCTCTATATCATGAGTCATTTTTGTCCTGTAAATTTAGCTCAAATTCTTTATTTTAATGTCTCTACAGTATTTCATTATGTAACTAAACTGTACTTACTTGAATATTTACCTGTCATCAAACATATTTTCCAGTTTTTCACTAAAATAAATACTATATTGTATTTGTTAGCACATTAATCTTTAAGAAAATCTTTAACACATGTAGTAAAATTAGTTAAAAATTTGAGTATAATATGGCTCTATACAAGACCTGAATTTTCTTGTTTTAACAATCCTTTCTAACATAGATTAATACTACTAAGGAACATACACACTTTCTCATCAGAAAGGTTAAAAGAGGACATATTTAATCATTTAATTTCCTGTATCATCACGACTTTGAACTTTTTATCTAAGCATATCGGCCATTCGAATTTGTGTCATAAATTATCTATTCATATCCTGTGCTTTTCCTAAATTTGGATGTATAGCAGGTTTCTATTAACTTATTACAAAACTGTACTTTATAAATTAGTCATATTGATCCATTGGCATTCATGTAAATTGCAAATATTATTATACTTTGCATTTTAAATTGATTTACACTACTTTAACATATTCAGAAATTTATGATCAAATAGTCTAAATGTTTTCTTTATAGTTTTAACAGTGATGATTTGTTGCCAAAACATCCATTAACATAATTCATTGCATAAATAATTTTTGAAGACCCAGAGTAGCAAAAATAACCTTTTAAAAGAAAAACAAATTTGTAAGGCTTAAACTTCTATATTTCATAGGTTACTACAGAGCTACGTAATGAAAACAATGTGATACCAGTTTAAGGAATAAGGATGAGCATATATAATATATATATCAATGGAATAGGATTAAGCATCCCCAAATAATCTCTTAAAATTATGTCAACTGATTTTAAACAAAGGATCCAAGACAATTCAATGGGGGAAAAAATAGTCCAACAGATTCTTTAACAAATATTGCTGGAAAAAATTAGTATCTATATGGGAAAGAATGAATTTGTGCCCCTTCCTAACACCAAACACAAAATTACTTCAAAATAGATCAAACATGTGAACACAAAAGCTGCAAACCAGACAATTCTTAAAATCTAGGAGAACACCTTTGTGACTTTGGGCAGGGCCATGATTCTTTTAGATATTACCCTAAATCACAAACAATAAGAGAAAAATTGATAAATTGAACTTCACCAAAATTGCAAACATTTTGCTGCAAATGGTACCATCAAGAAAATGTACCATTAAAATAAAATTTAAAAAAAAGAAATTAATAGACAACCCATGGAATGGGAGAAAATACTTGATAATCATTTATCTAATAAAGAACTTGAGGAACTCTTACAACTCTGTAACAAAGTAGAGTAATACAGTTTTAAAATGGGTAAAATATCAGAATAGACATTTGTCCAAAGAAGATACACAAATGGTCAGTAAGAATCAGAAAATATGTTCAACATTATTAGTCATAAGGAAATGCAAACTAAAACCATACAACTGCACACCCACTAAAATGACTATAATCAACAAGACAAAATGAATATACATGAAATTGGAGGTTCGTCCATTGCCAAAAAGAATTTAAAATTTCCAGACCAGATATTTCGATCTGGAAATCCCTTGAGATGTAAAACGGAGTTGCCATATGACCCAGAATTCCACTTCCAGGTATATACCCCAGAGAAAGCAAAGCATATCTACTGAGATATACACAAGAACGTTCCCAGCAGCATAACCAAAAGACAGAAACAGCCCAAATGTCCATCAACTGACAAATGAATAAATACATCTATGCAGTTGAATATTATTTTGGAAATAGACAGAAATGAAATACTGATGATGCAACACTGATGAACCCTGAAAGCATACTAAGTGAAAAATTCCAGACACCAAAAATACACACAATAGGTAAATATATAAAAATACACAGTGGATTAGTGTTTTCCAGGAAATAGATGGAAGTGGAAATGAGTGATTTTTAATAGGTATAATATTTCTTTGGGGGCCATGAAAAAGTTTAAAATTAGATTTTGAGAATGATTCTTTAGTTCTTTGAATATATAAAAATAAATACTGAATTTTACTTTCAATAGGTAGCCTATGTGAATAATATATCAACAAAGGTGTTAAATGCTAGAAAGCAATTTTGTAAAATTATAAATCTATTCATAATAGAAACCAATCTGTAAAGTGGAACTTTTAAAAAATGTTCACTGTAATAGATAATATCAAAATCCAGATCATATTTAATGACAAAATACTGGAGGCACTCTCATTAAATGGATAAAAAGTGTATTAATATTTAACATGTTTCTGAAATATAGAGCCAGTGCAGTAAAGCAAGAGGAAGAAATGAGACATGTATTTTTAACATTCACAAGTGATACTATTGTCTCTATTTAAACATCAATAGCTTCAAGTATAGAAGTAATGTAAATTCTGCATAAGTTCATCAAAAAATTTAAAAGTTTGGGAATATTCCCGCCTTTGTTTTACGAGGCCAGCATCACCCCGACACTAAAAAAAACAAAGACATTACCAAGAGAAAGAAGGAAGAGAAGAAGGAGGAGGAAGAGAGAGGGAAAGGAGGGGGAAGAAAAAGAAGAAAATTGTAATAGGGTAAATCTCATGAATAAGTTGAAAATATTATTAACAAACTATTAAGAAATCAAGTAGAGTCATATATAAAAAGGATAATTCCCCATAAGACAGATTTACACCCGAAATGTAAGATTGGCTCAAAGTTCAGATATAAATTAAAGTAATTCATTGCATTAACAGATAATGAAAAGCAAATGTGATTATCTCACTAGCAATATAAAAAGCACAAAACAAACTTCAAATTTCTTGGTGATAAAAATGCTCAGCAAGGTAAGAGTAGAAGGAAACTTTCTCAGTTGATAAAAAGACATCTACCAAGAAAACCTGCAATTAACACCATCTTTAATGGTGAAGAGACAAAATGTATTCCCCTAAGTTTAGGAACAAGGCAAGAATGAATTTCTTCTATCACTGCTTTCATTCAGTTTAATGATGAAATTCCTAGCCAGTAAAATAAGGCAAAAATCAAAAAATAGAAAAGTATGTGGATTGAAAGAGAAAAAGCTGTCCTCATCCATAAATAATACCAAAAAAAAACCCTGATAGAACCAATATGTGAATTTAGCAAAGTTGCAATTAATGTATAAAAATAAATTTTACTTCTACGTACTAGTAATGGATCAAATTGCACATTTTGAAAATATCATTACATAAATATTATATAAAAAGAAGATAATATACAAAGGAGAGA